>CM069915.1:15415371-15486607 GCA_036172215.1 Camellia granthamiana
TTCAAGACCTCACATACAAATGGAACCCAACAATAGGAAACCCCTCTTTTAAACATTCAAACTCAAACCCTAACTGTAGACGTCCCCGAACGCATCCCGGGCGAGGAGTGCGAGCCCCCCCCCGTTCTGGTTCGATATTGGGTCACTACAGTTCGAAGGAGTCAAATGTCACGGTTCTAAATCTTGAACCAAAGAGTCCAAATCCGGCAAATCGTTTTGAAAACAGATTTTTTGAAAGAAGTGCCAAACATGGACTGCTTTGCCAGATACAGAGTTGCCACCTAAATATTTTATTTTTGGGAAATTTAGGAAACCCTGACTCGGTGCCAAAGGCCACGTGTCCGTCATCACCAAAGTTGCCTCGGCTCGGGAACTTGGGTACGATTGGGGAAGGTCACTTCGTGAGCACCCCCGCTCGCCCGGTCAAAGACCGGCCTCTACTAACCATGATATCTTATTTTGAAAACATTGTATGTTCTTATTCCGGTTATTAGCCTAGGTTACTATGTGATGCGCACAGCATACAAGTATAGACTAAGTCGCCTGAATTGGAACAAAACATTTCATGTTTGTTTTTGAAAGATAGTTTGCTACCCGCAGGTAGGCTTAAAATGCAGATTTTGCCACCCTCCGGTGGGCTTAGAAAACAGGGTTTTGCCACTATCTAGTGGGCTTAAAACAAACATTTGATGAATTATTCCAATCCAAATAACCCAACCTTCACCCACAGGCATTCAGGCAGTTATATCACATAAGCAATTAGCCTCATGGTAAGCATGCTATTATGGCAGTCACTCACACGCATGCAAGGATGCTAAAGCATAAAACTTACCGAGTACTCCAAGCCAAAATAGAAACTCCATTAGAAATCATGCATGATCCTAAGTATACTGAAATGCCTAATGCAACACATGCGAAAATGCAAACTATAGCAGGCTCGGCTATTCTAAACATGGCATATGAGGTGCAACAGCTATCAAGTATTCAACTTGGAATTGAAATACAGATGCAGTTAGTATGATGCGCTGAGCCCGGTATATGCAAAACAGATGAATGATGCAAACATGCTGTCATACTGTATGCTAATTGAAATATGCCCTAATCTAACCATCATAAGCGGATAAATAAAAGGGAAGAAAGACGTGGGGTTGGAAGACATACATCACACTCACCCACACTTATTACAATATTGCCCTCGCGCAGAGGGTCCGAATAAATGTACAGTCCCAAATGAAAGAATAATACAGTCCAAATATTACAGTCCGAATAATATATAAATCCCTAATTAACAAATTAACTAAGAAAAACTGTAAACTGGCATGCAAGCTAGGGACTGCCTTGCCTCTGCTCCGGATGATGGAATGATGCATGTTTGGGCTGCTTTGCGCGGAAATCCACGGCGATGCCCCGATTAGCCTCTGTTTTGCAATGTTTCTTGAAAAGCACGCCAAGCCTCGGAAGACTGCAGATCCTTGATTTTGCTACAACAGAGAGTAGGAAAGGGGCATAGCAATGTATTTCACAAATATATGCATGCCTCGATCCTCGTGCCACCAATCACGCATATCGATGCATGATGGCCGAGGAACCGAATTGCACAACTCAATATAGGATGAATGCATATGAATGCTACAATAAAACCTAACTCCATCACGGATAATCCGGAGTGTCGGTGACTTGGGAATTGAGACACGTTCCGTGACTTGGAGTACGAAACGCGCCTCGTTTCCCGTGCCCGGGCTAACTTCTATCCCGAACACGATGCAATATGCATGATATGCGTGAAATGCAACTAATATGCGATCCTAACATACACAATGTCATGGAATGGCATACACGCTATACGAGGTAATACATAACCGGGCATACACAATGCTACGGATGAAATGGCATACGCAATGCAATAATGGGCTTACACCAACATGAGAGAGCCTCAGCCACACTCACATAGGAGGCCATCAGATAAAAACAAGACACCTCGAAATGCGTGCACGCGTGCACGCAAACCGAGAACGGACCCTCAGGCACCGAAATGCCACTCTAATGAGACATGGCAAAGACACGGAATATGACATGCAAACATGCAAAAATCAGTAGCAAAATGAGGGGGAAAACAGCCCCGAAATGAGGCGAAATGAAACCCGATGTAAGGAATCTCTCCCGAAATGCAAAACTAGTCATCCGAAATGACTTGTAGCTATACAATACATGCATAATTTGAACATGACATGAAAAATAAGAAGCAAGGCAGCCCCAAAACTCACATTTTTACAGTACAAAACATGGCCAAACAGCAATCACAAGTAGGGCTAAAATGGCATACAAAAATGGCTCCGCAAGGGAAGCAATGAAGCAAGTGATAGAGGCAAAGCCCAAACAGAAAAATATCCTTCTACAACACTGAAGAGGGACCAAAAATATGAACATTTACAGTTTATGACATGCCTCAAATCAGTATGAAAACATGCTAAAAATGCCATGCAAGAAATAGGCCAACAAGAGACTATGACATGAGGTATACAAAGAAATCACCAAACAGCCAAAGATCCTTAATAAAATATTCCAAGAAGGTCAAAATATGGCCACTTTCAGTTCTGATCATGGCCTAAAAAGAGAAGCAAAATAGGCTAACCAAAGCATGCAAAAATAGGGACCCAAAAGAGGTTCAATGGCAAGTCATGCATGGAGGTCCCAAACAAGGTTGAGCCCTTCTACAATGTTGTAGAGGGGATCAAAATAATCCTAACCACAGTTTACATCATGCTCAAAAACAGATCACAAATAGGCTAGAAATACTATGCAAAATAATGGCATACAAGAGGGTATTGAAGCAAGTGCAAGATGGGGCTCTCAAACAGGGTTGAGCCCTTAAACAAACATGTAGAATAACTCAAAATAATGACCCTTTCAGTTAGGGTCGGAGCCCAAAACAGCAAGCAACTAGGCTAGAAGAATGGTGCAAAATTGAGCTCAAAAGAGGGTGAAGTGAACTTACCCTTGAAGACCAAAGCTTTGGCTGCTTCTTGGACCAAATTTGCTACCTCTAAGCCTCTGGAAGACCTCTCCTTGCTGCCGGAATGGAGTGGTGGTGGTGGTGCTTGGTAGTGATGAAGAAATGTGGTTGGAACTTAGGGATTTTGAGAGAAAATGAGAGAGAAATAGAGAGAGATGTATGCAAGGCCCTTAGGGAAATTTGTGTAACCCTAAAATCAGTCTTGGAGGCTGGTTATAAAGGCAAGAGAAGGGGAGAAAAGGTGGAGGGAAATGACACCAAGTTTCCCTCCAAAAGCTTTCCTTCGGATGGAGATATTTTTGGGGGAAAACAGCTATACAGCTGTAAAGTACACATTGAGGGGATCATGGCCGGCCAGGTATTTTTGCTGCAGGTGGCCGGTCGGCCACCCCCTATGGCCGGCCGGCCAAGGGTCAAAAGGGTCAGATTGAATTAATGGCCGGCCACCAGAGAAAGGTGTCCTCCCAGGTCTCCTCATCACAACCCTGTGGTTCAAAATTGGCAACTCTAAAACAGGAGAGAGAATAGGCCACTTTTAGGAGGGGTTCAAAAGGTTCAATTTGAATTACTGGCCGGCCATAGACTTTTAGGGTCCTCCCATGTGTGTACAACACAAATATGTGGTTTGGGGTTGAAGAAAATGGCCCTAGGGTGGTCAACATTGGTTCGGAAGTGAGAAAAACGGGCGTCGGAGGGCGCCGGAGGAATATAACTGGTTGCTGAGACAATTGAGGGCCTCCCACCCTTCAGTGACCTTCCTGGTGATAAAACAGAGGTACTTGCCAAAAATGAACAAAAACCGATGCAAAACGAATGCTCGGGGGCCAAAACACGCAGTTCGGGGTCCCGAAAATAGGCCGTTAAGCACCGAAAGTGGCATTCGACCACGAAGTGGGTCTCTCAGGCCCCAGTGTCCCTCGAAAGGGAGTAAATGAGATGCATGCCAAAAACCGGAGGAATCGGAGATGGTTAGACGGTCCCGAACCGAGGCACACTGCCTGACGGCTCCGAAAACCGGGAACCGGGCTCCGAAATGGGCAAAATGGCCTACGGCCACGAAATGTAGCCCACGGCCACTGAGAGATGGTCTATGGGACCTCTCCCTCCCCTCAGGAAAAGAAACAGAGAAAACTGAGTCTAGTTCACAAACCGAGGCAAGGTACAAAAGAGGGTTCGGGAGTCCGGAGGCAGGGCTCACGGCCGTGACTCTGAGACTTCTGAACGAGCACAATATGCAACATCACCGAGCGCTCAACTGGTGACGTCTGAGTCTCAAGGTCGGTCAAAAATGGGGTGTCTACTGTTGCCCCTCTTTGACAGAACTCGGAAGTCACAAGTGACGGGAGTGAATGTCAAAGCCCAGAGACGACCCCTTTTTGACAAGGTCGAAGACTTAAACAATCATACAAGATAAACAGAGATGTGCCCGCAGGCGTGCCCGCAGGCAAGGGGGCAAAATGCAAAGCGATATGCACAGAGCCAGATGTAACTTAATGATCATGCAAGTGCAGCAAGCTGTGATGAAGCAAGTATTCGCAAATAGATGCAACAGTTTTAAGCAAGAATGCAAAGCAACAACTCCATTTCATGCAGTTGGGAATGCAGAGA
The DNA here is from genome assembly GCA_036172215.1 of Camellia granthamiana. Lineage (NCBI taxonomy): Eukaryota > Viridiplantae > Streptophyta > Magnoliopsida > Ericales > Theaceae > Camellia > Camellia granthamiana. The sequence continues at coordinate 15,419,993 of CM069915.1, forward strand.
ATTATTCAATTCTCGTCGCGTCTCACACGGAGAAGATACGATACCTGCGCGATTCGTCTGGTCGCACCAGCCTCAAATGAACCGTACATACAATATCGTGCCTGCAAAAAAGAGAAATTCAACAAGAACAATATGCTAACAACATATATTCAATGGGATTCCTGTGATTCCGAAAGTTTGACACACGCAGTGCCGGCAAGTGAATGCATCGCAATGCGAGAAGGGAACGTGCGTGACAACGCATGCTCAAGCACAGAGGTACGGTAATATCAAGAAATGTGCATAACAATGCAAGATGCTCATGAGAATGCAAGTTAAGTGCACAACAATGCAAAACGAGCATAAATCAGGGCGCCCGTTTGTTGCGAAACAACGAGTAGGGAAACGCGCATTTCGGCGGAGGCGACTTGACTGCGACCTCTGGTTCACCTCCCGGAGAGGTTACAACATGTTCAAAAAGAATACACTCTGATTCCGGTGAATGATGATGAGACACATGTCAGAAATTGCAGCTGAAGTTCCGGCGGAGCAATTTCGCGCCAGAAAGTGCACTTTTCTTAAACTTTTTCGAGTCCCGGGAACTCTGATCTTCCTCAAAATTTGTAGAGAGCTAGGTGAGCATGTGGGGGACGTGGCTGGCCAGCTGGTTGCCCAAGGGGAGGCCACCGGCCAGCTTCCAAAAAGCAAATGGCCGGCCAGCTAGGAAAGGTGGCCGGCCGGCCACCTGCCCAAAACAGGGGGCACTTTGGTCTTTTCGCCTCATTTTCTTTATATTCTCTCATCCATTCACTTTGAGCTCACACCTACAGCTACGAAAACTTCTCCTCTTGCCTCCCAAACCATTTTTTTCTTCAGATCTGCACTTTATACGTGCTTTTCAGCCTCCAACGCAAGTTGTTTTCGCAAAAATATTCGATTTTAAGCACTTTGGACCGATTAAATTTTGATTTCGGGGCTTCTTTTCTCATTTTCACCACTTGAGGTAAGTTTGTCTCAATATTTGGAAGATTTTCTCGGGAGTTTACTTTTGTTGACGTTTTTCATTTTCCGAGAGTTGACTTTTGTTGACTTTTTCCAATTTTGGCTCATTTTGCTCATTTTTCGCCCCTTTTGCAGATTTTTCAAAATGGCGGGTAATTTCCCTCATGGTGGAGGCCCTCCGGATGCCGGGGATGATTTTGATGCCATGACGCTACCCCCGAGGGTCCGACCTTTTATTCCCGAGAGATATGACCCGTCGGTACACATTCTTCCGCAGGCCATTTTTCGTCATTTTACTGACTTCAATGATCGGGCACCCGGAGATCTACTCCTGCGAGAGCCAGAGCATCACCTCTCTTATGAGGCACGAGAGGTATTTTACTTCATTTTCTGTATTTTTCGTGCATTTCAGACCTTCGCCATGCTTGAACACACAGTTTAGCTTATGACATAGGACTTTGCTTGCGTTCTGAACATGTGGCTTAAACACCTGAACTTCTGAACACTAGGCTCATTGATTGATTGTGAACGCACGGTACACACTAGTTAAGAATTGAACACACGGCTCAAACACTAATTTGTCGAACACACAGCCCGAATTTGAAGGTGAACACACGGCACACACTGACTAAGAGTAGAATACACAGTCCCAAACTCTGATTTTCTGAAGACATAGTTCAAGTTAATGGTGAACACACAGCCCACACTGATTGAGAGTAAAACACGCAGCCCTAATTCAAATTTTCTGAACACGCAACCCAAGTTGATGGTGAACACACAGCCCACACTGATTGAGAGTAGAACACGTAGCCCTAACTCAAATTTTCTGAACACGCAGCCCAAGTTGATGGTGAACACACAGCCCACACTGATTGAGAGTAGAACACGCAGCCCTAACTCTGATTTTTTGAACACGCAGTCCAAGTTGATGGTGAACACACAGCCCACACTGATTGAGAGTAGAACACGCAGCCCTAACTCAAATTTTCTGAACACGCAGCCCAAGTTGATGGTGAACACACAGCCCACACTGATTGAGAGTAGAACACGCAGCCCTAACTCTGATTTTCTAAACACGCAGTCCAAGTTGATGGTGAACACACAACCCACACTGATTGAGAGTAGAACACGCAGCCCTAACTCTGAGTTTCTGAACACGCAGTCCAAATTGATGGTGAACACACAGCCCACACTGATTGAGAGTAGAACACGCAGCCCTAACTCTGAGTTTCTGAACACGCAGTCCAAATTGATGGTGAACACACAGCCCACACTGATTGTAGAGTAGAACACGCAGCCCTAACTCTGAGTTTCTGAACACGTAGTCCAAATTTATGGTGAATACACAGCCCACACTGATTAAGAGTAGAACACGCAGTCCCAAACTCTGATTTTCTGAACACGCAGTCCATTTACTTGCATTTGCACACGGCTCATTCATTTCATTTGCACACAGCTCATTCCTTTGATTTGCACACAACTTGTACATTTGATTTTGACACATGCATTCATTCTGAATGTAGGTTGGCTCTCGTACCGTGCGAGGATATGGCTCCACTGCTGCGAGAGAGTGGTACACTGAGCTTCCGGAGGCTGTCCGGGACTTAGTTGATTTAGCAGGGTTCGGGGCCTTCTGCGTAGGGTTATCACATTGTCCTGCCAGTAGGACACTGTTAGCCGCTTTGGTGGAGAGATGGTGGGACACCACCAATTCCTTCCACTTTTCTGCCACCGGGGATCTGACCATGACCCCGTTAGATTTTGCTGTACTTACCGGCCTAGACATAGGAGGTTGGCCCATTCCTTACGACGAGGATATGGGCGAGTGGGAGGCCGCTTGGGTACATCTGTTGGGGGCCCGTCCGCCTGTGGACAGAGCTTCTGGGAGAGTCCGGTACACCTGGTTCTCTTCCCGTTTTCGGAGGCCGGAGATGGAGCTCGAGTCTCCTGAGGAGGCTGAGCAGTATGCCCGTGGTTTCTTTATGTTCCTCTTTGGCACCACTCTATTTGCTGATAGGGGGAACACTGTCGGGTTGTATCTTTTGAGTGCCCTAGTGGACCTATCACAGGTTAGTCGGTACGACTGGGGTGGCGCCGGCCTGGCTACCCTCTACTGCTAAATGAGCGCTACCTCCCGCGGGCAGGGAGACTTACTCGGCGGCTATTGGAGAGCCTGGGAGGTACGTTCTGTCCTCTTAATTTACATTTCTGCTCCTCATTACTTGTTCATTGCACACACGGCGCACTTTACATCCTGTATTTTGCACTCAGCATTTTGTATTCACATTCTGTACTGTTTTCCACAGTTATGGGTCTATGTATATTTTCTGACGTTAGCCCCGGAGATGGAGGTGGCAGGGCCCCTCATGACTCCGTATTCCTTGGTATTCGAGCGCCAGCACCGACCGAGACCTCGAGAGACTCTTTTCTACCTGCGACAGTATTTTGACACAGTGCGGACGACAGAGGTATTTCAGAACTCTCAGTTCCTTTCCGTTTCCATCTTTGATCTGTCTTGTATATTCCCGATTTCTGATTAGTTTATGCACTGGTTATTCGCAGATTACGTGGCAGCCCTGGGCGATCTTGGGCGATGGTCTCCGATTTCAGTATGCCAGAGGATCAGGCACCTCCCAGTACAGGATCCTGCTCGAGGGACCGGTTGGTAGAGCATGGTTCCTGGGGGAACGCTTTCTGCGTCAGGTGTGGGGATACATTTCTTAGAACCCTCCTGCAGCACCTCCAGCCACTATGCGGACCGCTGATAGACTCTCTACCCAGGAGGTCGTTAGTGCTATGCTAGGCACTGATGCTTTGCTACATCTTACAGAGGGAGACTACGCCACTTATCGTCACACATATCTGATGCCTCCCTTGACAGGAGTGCGCGCTCCGCCACTGAGGTCTGCTGATGTACCATCTTCGAGTCGGGCTCGTGCTACAGATATCCCCTCCTCCAGCAGGGCTGGTACGTCTCGAGGTGAGGGCAGATTCATTCTTCCGATCCCTCCGACTCTTCATCATCCTGGGTGGCCAGACATGCCGACCGAGTTGACGAGTTGGCGATTTGGGACTCCTTACCAGGTCTCGCTAGAGCCTCCTCTTCCTGACCATAGATATGTCAGAGACCCTGATTCACCACCGGTATGTTTTATAGCTTTGATTTATCAGTCGGATATTTGGACATCCATTCCTTTACTGATGGTTTTGCATTTGTATCTGTAGCCTCCAGTTGAGTACATGGATGAGATGCTTGGGATGTTGGCCACATTTGAGGGCATGATCCTACGGAGGGAGGCACAGCTGGCCATTATGGGTGTACAGGTACTGTTCATCTTTCCTGCATTTATCATATTTCTGATGACACGCTGGTTTTGAACATTCTACTGCATTGATAGGTTATTTGTGTAGAGCACATCTGACACACACCCCATTCTCATACTGTACTTGCATCTGATTCTCATATTTTGAACTGATGTATTGAACTCTTCACTTTCAGATGCCTCCTGTATATGCTCCGCCGCAGGCCGGGCCACCCGGGCCTTCTCAGAGAGGTCGAGGTGCTGGGCCATCTGGGCCTTTTCGAGGAGCTGGGCCATCCAGGCCTTCTCAGGGAGGTCGAGGTGTTGGGCCATCTAGGCCTTTCCGAGGAGCTCGTGGAGCGGGGTCGTCTCGCAGACGTAAGGCACATGTTATAGAGGCAGAGTCTGATGAGGAGGAGGAGGAGGAGGAGGCAGATCGTGAGTCAGAGACATCTGCTGAGGAGGGGGGCTCCTGCCTTGGTTCCGGGAGTGGAGGCGAGGCTGAGGGGGATCCTGAGGATGACAGCTCCGACCCGGATGGTGATGATGGTGCAGAGGTTGTCCCGCAGAAGAGGATGAGGGGGCCTCCTCATTCCCGCTCCCGAGGGCATTGATGCTGTTTCCTGCTTTATTTTACTTTTTGCTAGTAGTTTGTAGCACTTTGCATTTTGTTAGGCAGTTTTATTTTCTGTAAAACTTGTACCTTTGTTTTGTTGTAAAACATGATGGAATGAAACAGCTTTTAAAAAAAGTGTTTGTATTTGAAATTCTCAGCATCGCATCGCATCATTTTGCACAAAAATGGAATTGAATGGAAATTTACCTTGTGTATTTACCGGGTCAGGTAATGAACCGACGCAACAAACTAAACAAATCGACTCACTAAGAAATAACAGAATCTCAGCAAGTTTACAACTCGATGAGCAAAATACAACAATGTTAACGACTCGATAAACAAGACTTAACAAAATTGCGTAAACAAAGAGTAACGACTCAAAACACAAAATGCGACAGCTCGACAAAACTTACAACTCGATAAACAAAACGACAACTCGATAAGCAAAATACAACACAGCGTACTTCGGACGATCTGGGTGCTGGGACGCATCCGAAATTGAGAAAAATGAAGGCTTCCAACATTCCCGATGCGTGAAAGTGCCTCAAACTTCCTTCCGGAGGGCAAAACAGGACCGATGCATGGCCGGCCACATTTTGCATCTGGGGACTGAAAGGTGGCCGGCCGGCCAGTTTTTGAAACAAAGATGGCCGGCCTGCTAGAATAGGTGGCCAGCCGGCTACCTTTCCTGCAACTCCTAGAATTCTGACACTTGTCCTCGAATAATGTTTTACCCCCCCTATAAAGCTCTAACTTTGGAACTCATTCATTTCATCACTGCTTTGCACAAAAATGGAGGCATTTCTCGCAGAAAATCTCTCATCTTGGATCTCTTCTTTAGATGGCTCGGAAAAGTTGAACTTCCGGGGTTTCGGCTTGAATGCACTATTCACGCTTGGCCGGACTTCACTGCATCTTCCTTTCCTCCATGCCGCGGTGAGATTTTGGAACCCAGTGACGCACGTCTTCAGCTTCGGAGGGCAAGAGGTATGTCCCACTTTTGAAGATTTTCAAGTTTTGATGGAGTCTGAACATTCAGAAGAGATCTTGCCTCAGTCTCGTTTCGGCCACGCCCAAGCTTTAGGGCGGATGTGCGGTCTCAACGCGCATGATGCTCGATCCCTGATTTGTAACGGGATGTTGGATATCCCGAGCCTGATTTACCGATTCTCCGATGCTGGTGATCGCGGTGACCATTATCGGCAAGGTTTTCGACAACATGCCCTCTGCTTGTGCATGCTATCTCACTTTCTGTTTGTCTCGGGCTCCGGGGGAGCTAACATCCGTTTGATTGAAGTCGCTCAAGGCTTGAGGGAAGGAAAGAGCTGTATTGCCATGACATTGGCTGAAACACTGCTGGGTTTGGATGCCTTCTACCGCCAGGAGATAACCAGGTTTGCGGGGAGTCCACTACTGCTGCAAGTAATGTTTCCCACCCAAGCTCGCATATGTATTTGCTCACATCGCTCGACCCTCAGGCTCGGTTTTTCTCACAAAACCCTCATCTTACTTTTCTCTCATCGCACATCTCTCTATTCTTTATTCTCTCATTTTTCATCCCTCCCCAGATATGGTTGATGGATAAATTGCAAGTTGTGGACTCTTGCCCTGCTTACTCAGCCCGCGGCTACTTCTTTCGACAACGCCTGGTTGACGCCCTTGATGAGGGATGGTGGTTTGAATGGATGTGCAACTTGTCAGCTGAACGCATTGCTTGGCGCTGTCCTTGGCCTAACCTTCCGGCGATGAGCTATAGCATGTTCCAGGATACTGGGATCCGGTTTGATTGGCCTGACCCATTGTGTATTCTATTTCCCATTCCGCATTCTGCGCCAGTTCGGCCATGATCAGACTTGCTCTCCGGAGGGGATAGAGTATCCGGTCGCCTTCCCGATCCGAGGTGCACACCTTGCCCGACATACTACGGCTTGGAGGACTAGAGAGCTCCTGGCCCCCGCCCCTATTTTCAGTTGCACTTTGTCTGATGAGTGCTGGGATTGGCTCAATGAGGAGGCACAGATTGGGCCTAGGTCGGCATCGGAGACTTCGACTAGCTCTGGGAGGGGGCACAGGGACACCTGATTTGACTATGCCCCAGATTTATTGCTTTATTAGTACTTTCAAGTTTTCTTCATGAGTGTAATAAAAAGCAACTTCAATTGTATGCAAGAGCAAGAGAACTCTGTTTTGAAATCAATGAAATTGAAGGTTGTGGTACTGAAGATTTTCCGCTTTGGTCCAAAAATGGTCTTAGTTGTGAAAAGATTAATTTGAGTAAAGTCAACTTTTATTAAAACTTTTCAAAACTATTTTCGATATGGATCAGAACTGGACACGCCTGAGATCTGTCACTGAGATGCACAACCCCGGATCCTAGCAACTGGAAAGTTGCCCCTAGTCTGAACGGTACCACAGCACCTCCTGGCAACGGAAAGTTGCCCCTAGTCTGAATAGCACTGCACCGGAGATTACGATGAATGCTGATGGACAAGGATGCCTGAGATGATCAAAATGGACAAAGTTGATCGGGGAAAATGTTATGGCTGAACTTCAGGATGAAGCTGCCTACGTATCCCAAAGATGGGAATCAAGCCTTACGTAGTTCAGGCTTAGGTTCGCTCGGGTATTTTTACTCTCCTTTTGCGCTCTAACTTTTGCCAAGACCGCCCTTTGCGGGTTTTCAACCTTGCGAGCTCAGTTTTTATATTTTTCAATTTTTTTGTGCTCTGAGTTTTGCCTAGGTCGCCCTTTCGGGTTTTCGGCCTAGCGAGCCTCTCAAGGGTAGTATTTCTTCAACTTGTCCATGTTGACCGGTTGTGAAAACTCTAAGCCATCTAGATCCATCAGAACCACAGCTCCACCTGACCAGATAGACTTAATGATGTAGGGACCAGTCCAATTAGGTCTGAACTTGCCCCTAGGGTCGTGGATGGGAGCTCGGTTGTCCTTGAGTACCAAATCTCCTTCCTTTAAATTCCTGGACTTAACCTTCTTGTTGAAACCCCGGGCAATTCTGCGTTGATAGCCTTGAATGTGGTACAGTGCTTTCAGTCTTCTCTCATCGAAGAGCATGAGTTCCTCAAATCTGCTCTGCTGCCAATCCGCTTCGGCTATCTGGCACTCAGCCAATACTCGCAATGACGGAACCTCAATCTCAATAGGTAGAACGGCCTCCATCCCATAAACCAATGAATACGGAGTCGCCCCAGTAGAAGTTCTGATTGAAGTCCGGTAGCCCCACAGAGCAAACGGCAGCTTATCTGGCCAGTCCCGGTAGGTTTCCACCATCTTCTGTAATACGTGCTTGACATTCTTGTTGGCGGCCTCGACCGCTCCATTGGTCTGCGGCCGGTATGTAGATGACTTATGAAAAGCCACGTTGTATTTCTCCAACAAGTCTATCACTTCCTTCTTGAAGTGGGAACCGTTATATGAAATTATCTCATTTGGGACCCCGTAGCGACAGATGATGTTATTTCTGATAAACTTTGCAACGTGCGAAGCCTTCAACACCGCGTAAGATTGGGCCTTAACCCACTTTGTAAAATAATCTATCACAACCAGGATGAACTCATGCCCATTCGACCCCTTTGGCGTAACGGCCCCGATTACATCGATTCCCCAGACTGAAAATGGCCATGGTGAAGTCATATTGTACAACTTTGTCGGCGGGATGTTCATGCGATTTGCATGAATCTGACATTTGTGGCATCGCCGAACGAAACTGATACAATCCTCCTCCATGGTGGACCAATAATAACCCTATCTGAGGATCTTCCGTGCCAACATTACCCCATTCATATGTGCTCCACATTCTCCTCCATGAATGGCTTCCATTAGGCGCTTCGACTCTTCGGCATCAACACACAGTTTATGCATTCCCAGATGACCTCTTCTGTACAGCTTACCCCTACAGATGATGAACTGAACAGCCAATCTCCTGATTGCCCTCTTGTCTTTGGCATTTACCCCTGGCGGGTATGCTTCTTTCTCCAAGAAATTCCAAATGTCGTAGTACCAGGGGTTTTCGTCCTGAACCTCAGCTATAGCAGCAATCGACTCATAGGCTGGTGCAAACTTCTGGTCAATGATGACTGGACGCATCCGGACTCCACACGGGATGTCTATCATGGAAGATAGAGTTGCTAAAGAATCTGCGAACCTATTGTTCTCTCTTAGTAGATGAGTAAAACTTAACTTCTCAAACCGAGGAATCAGCAAATCCAAGGTCTGGTGATACATCATCATCTTTTCCTCTTTTACTTTCCAGTCTCCTTTAGCTTGAGATACAACAAGGTTCGAGTCCCCAATGACGTCCAATCGTCTTGCCCCTAGTTCCAGGGCTGCTTCTAGGCCAGCAATGCACGCCTCATATTCTGCTTCATTGTTCGAGACTTTGAATCGGAGTTTGAAGGCTAGAGGGATACGGGAGTTATCGGGTGCTATCAGCAACACTCTTATCCCATTCCCATGTTGATTTGACGCTCCGTCAAAGTACATCGTCCAAGCTTCGTCGTCGATATGCAAAATGGTTTCATCTGGGAACAAGTATTCAACTGCTTCATCCCCCTCAACCGGATGGTCGACAAGGAACTCTGCTACTGCTCTTCCTTTGACTGACTTGCGTGTAACGTACTTCAAATCAAATTCGGAGAGCAACAGCAACCAACGAGCTAGCCTACCCGTAAGTGCTGGTTTCTCGAAAAGATATTTGATGGGATCGAGACGTGAAACCAACATTACGGAGTGAGCTAACAAGTAGTGCCGCAGCTTCCTGGTAGCCCATACCAAAGCTAAGCAAGCCTTCTCCAGCGGTGTGTACCGAGTTTCATACTCTAGCATCTTCTTGCTCAGATAGTAGATGGCTCTCTCCACCCTGTCTTCAGACTCTTGTGCGAGCATACAGCCCATTGTGGTCTCAGTCACTGATAGGTACAAAATCAACGGTTTCCCTGGTTCTGGTGGTGATAAAACGGGCGGGTTCTGTAGATATTCTTTGATCTGTTCAAACGCTGCTTGACATCGGCCGTCCCATTGAAATTTCTTGCCTTTCTTTAGGAGACCAAAAAGTGGTTCACAAGTCAAGGTTAATTTTGAGATAAACCGTCTTATGAATTGCACTTTACCCAGAAAGCCTCTCACCTCCTTTTCAATCCTTGGTGAGGGCATTTCTAGGATGGCCTTGATTTTGGAAGGGTCGACTTCGATGCCCCTTTGTGTAATCAGAAACCCCAGCATTTTTCCCGCTGTAACACCAAATGTACACTTTTGAGGGTTCAGCCGCAACCGGAATTCCCTGATCCTTTGAAAAAACTTATGCAAGGCGGTGTAGTGGCCCTCTCTTTCCTTGGACTTGACAATCATGTCGTCCAAGTACACCTCAACCTCCTTGTGAATCATATCATGTAATATTGTGGTCGCGGCCCGTTGATAAGTAGCTCCAGCATTCTTCAACCCAAACGGCATGACCCTATAGCAGTATGTCCCCCACGGGGTGGTGAATGCAGTCTTTTCCCTATCTTCTGGTGCCATTACTATCTGGTTGTAGCCTGAGAAGCCATCCATGAATGAGAGCAAAGCGTGCCCTGCTGTGAAATCCACCAACTCATCAATATGCGGCAAGGGAAAGTCGTCCTTCGGACTAGCTCTGTTCAAATCCCTGAAGTCCACGCATACTCGGATCCTGCCATCCTTCTTCGGCACTGGAACAATGTTGGCCAACCAAGTCGGATATTCAGATACCAGCAGGAAGCCTGCGTCGATTTGCTTGGTGACCTCTTCCTTAATCTTGAGAGCCCAGTCCGGGTGGATCCTTCTGAGTTTTTGTTTGACAGGTCGGGCCGTGGGGTCAAGGGGGATCCGATGCTGTACAATCTCAGGATCGATTCCAGGCATGTCTTCGTAGGACCACGCGAAAACATCTTTGAAATCTTTTAATAAAGCGACTAAGCGCTCGCGTTCCTCCGAAGACAACGTGGACCCGATCTGGACCAGCCGCGGGTCCTCCTCAGTACCAATGTTCACGGTAGTGATTTCGTCTACTAGGGGTTTAACAAATCTCTCCTGCTCTTGCTCAATTAATCGTTGCAAAACCGGAGGAACTTCGTCCTCGTCGTTTTCAAAATTTTGAAAGTCTGAATTAATGCAATAAATTAAGGGCACAGAAAAGTACTCAGAAACCACAGTTGCTTGATTCTCATTAGGCACATCCAAATCGTCCAACTCATTTACAACAGACTCAAATGAAAAGGAAAAAGACGACCTAGACAGGACTGTGGCATCCGGGTTAACATCCCCAGGAGTACCAGACTCAGACTCAGTCGAGCTGGAACCTGATTCCGACTCACAAGACTCGGTGGAATCAGATTCCGGCTCACTACCTGACCTGGTGCTGCTGGACAAAAATCCCTCCTCGTATTGCCAAGTGAGAGAGGGTGCAATAGATGCATCCAAGATAGCTGTTGGTTGGCTCGTGGCCGTTTCATCCCCAATCATGGAAACCTCGGAGTTATCCCCCAAGCACTTATGGTCGATCGGAGGATCAGAGAGTAGACATGCCAGCGCTACCCCCGTTTCAAATTCTGTGCCCTCAGGATCCACTGCCCTACACTGCTCAACCTCAGCTGATGGGTCCGTCTGCTCTTCGGCAATATCCTCCCCGGATAACTGCAGGTCGAAGAAGATCTCAAAACCGGGTACGCGCTTCTTCTCTGCGTTTATCCACGGCTCTGGGAAGCCGCAAAATGGAAAGTCTTCCCCCTCCCGGACGAAGCGTCCGTTCAGGGTACCCTGAATGGGCCTATGCATCAAGTCAAATGGCTTCCCAGCCTGCTTGGCTCTGGCTCTTCCAGCCATTTCTTTTCCTTTCCTTACCCAGTCCTCTTTGGTGGGCAGATAACCCAGTCCAAAGGTATGCGGGTTGTGTGGCACTTCGGCCAATGTTGCGACGCCTTTCCTGCCGCTCCTTCCTAATCCCATCCCGGGGATGTGTTGTAGCTTGTTCATGAGGTAGACGGATTGAGCACTGACGTACATACCTTCATTCATAGCCATAATGTTTTGTACAACCCGGGCCTCGGCCAGAGTAAATCCTGATATAAACACGTCCTCCATGCCGTGCTCGATTTCTAGGACTGGTGTAGACACCTCCGGAGGGGGATGGATCGATGAATTCCCAAACACAATGGCTACTCCCTTTCCATAGGGGTATTTCACCATTTGATGCAGAGTAGACGAGACGGCCTTCACCTGGTGCAACCACGGTCGCCCCAAAAGTAGGTTGAAAGTTGCGGGAACCTCCAAGACATGGAAATCTATCTCATGTTGTCCAGGCCCAACCTTGGTTTGGATTTTGACAGTCCCCATTACTTCCCGGCTTGTATTATCGTACGCTCTGATCACCTGAGTTGTCGGGACGAAGTCTGCGGGCTTAAACCCGATTGCATATGCTGTGATGACAGATGCAGCAGATCAGTTCATGCTTCAGATCAATCACATGGTAGCAGATCAGTTCATGATCAATCACATGGTAGTAGTTCAGTTCATGATCCAGATCAATCACCTGCAGCTCAAGTCCTACCGTGTGCTAGCCATGCTTCTCCTCAATGCAGAGCAGTTGCAGCACAGCAGCAGAGCAGTTGCAGCAGATCAGTTGTACCTACAGTGTGTATAGGTTAAGAGTGTCTGGTGCACATTAGTGTTAGTTCAGTATACATTAGCAAATCCTTGTAACTTCTATTAGTTAGTTTGTTAAGATGGTTGTAAGTTTGTTAGTAGTGAGATGTGTCTATATAAGAACAGTTTTGGAGTTGCAAAGTGGAATTGAGACTTCTATGAAAATAATATCTGTCAAATATAGTTTTCTGATTATTTCTCTGTTCTCCTTCATGGTATCAGAGCACAGAGCTCTCACGAGCAACAATGGTGATTCAAGCTGAGAAGCAAACTTTGCCTGCAAATGTTCTCCTTCTCGTTTCCAATCTTAATGCTTTGATCACAGTTAAACTCGAAGCTTCAAACTATTCAATTTGGAGAAGTCAAATCCAAAATTTCTTTGAAGCTACAGAGTTATTTGGTTTTCTTGATGGATCTAATACATGTCCATCTGCTACAATGCTGGATTCTGATCATAAGACAGTTTCCAATCCTGAGTTTCTGCAATGGAAGTTGACAGACTCTTGTCTTCTCAGTTGCATCATTGCAACTCTTACTCCTTCCATATTTTCTTCCATTCTTCATCTGAAGAATTGCTGTGCTGTTTGGTCAGCTCTTGAGAAACGATTCACATCACTTTCTCGCTCTCATATTCATCAGATCAAGAATCGTTTGAGTACTACTACAAAGAAGTCCAAGTCTATGGAATCCTATCTTCAAGAAATCAAAGATCTTGTTGAACAACTCGCTTTGGCTTCTTCTCCAGTCTGTGATGAAGATCTTATTCTTCTAATCCTCAATGGCTTGCCTGAGGAGTACAATGCGTTCAAAACCACAATTCGAGCCAAATCAGAGGTACTTTCAGTGGAAGAACTTTGTTCTCTCTTGTGTTCCGAAGCCATACATGTTGAAAATAGTCACAAGCATGGTACATCTGATCTCACTGTGGCTTTCTCTGCTACGAATTCTCATTTACTCACAGACAATACTGCTGCTACCTCATCTGTATTAGGTGCAGTTTCATCTCCTCATAATCAGCAGTATTATGGTCAATCTTCCTCTCGAAATTTCTCTTTTCAGAATAGAGGAGGTTCTCGATCTCAAGGCCAGTATAGAGGTGGTAATAGGTACAGCAGTCAACGAGGCAGAAGAGGAGGAAGACCTCAGAGTTATGGCTTGATCTGTCAAATCTGTGGAAAAGGAAATCACTCTGCTTTAGAATGTCGACATCGACTGAATACTTCTTTTTAACCTGTATTTCCTTCCTACACCATGGGACCTTCACAAATGCCTGCTTTTACTCCTAGAGCTTTTTCTGCACAAACTCCTTTTCCTGCTATGTCCACCTCTATGCAGTCTACTTCAGCTCCTTCGTATGCTGATTCCGCTGCAACTTCTCATCTCACCAATGATCTGAACAATCTGCATTTTTATCAACCCTACCAAGGCAATGATCAGGTCATGATTGGTGATGGAAATACTCTTCCAATTCATAATTCTGGCACTGGTATATTGTCCTCTCCTTCTTTTCAATTTAGGCTTACCAATCTTCTTCATGTTCCACAAATTTCATCAAATTTGCTCTCTGTTCATCAGCTTACTTCTGATAACAATTGTCGTATTACTTTTGACAATGAGTCCTTTGTGATTCAGGACAAGCTCACCAACAAGGTGCTCTGTAGAGGACATCATCAAAATAGCCTCTACCAGTTTCCTTCTTCAATTTCTCATAAAGCTTTTTCTGGTAGTAGTTCTCTTGCTACTGTTTGGCATAAGAGACTAGGGCATCCTTCTTCTGCTGTATTTCATACTGTTGCAAATAAAAGTGGTTTGTCTCTTAGTCATCAAGATTGTAACACTTTTTGTCATTCTTGCCGTGTGTCAAAGAGTCATAGACTCCCTTTTGTTCTTTCCACTAATAACACTCATGCTCCTTTCACTCTGATTCACTCAGATGTTTGGGGACCTTTTACTCAAGTGCAGTCTTTTTTTACTTACTATGTTGTTTTCATTGATGCTTTTAGTCATTTTACTTGGATTTACCCTCTGTCTTATAAAAGTGAAGTATATTCTAAGTTCTTAGAATTTAAAAACTATGCTGAAAATCAATTTTCAACTTCTCTTAAAATTTTACGAACCGATGGAGGGGGAGAATATACTAGTCATCAATTTGAAACTCTTCTTAAATCTTCTGGGATTGTCCATCAGCTTAGTTGCCCTCATACTCCATCTCAAAATGGCGTTGCTGAGCGAAAGCACAGACATATCATTGAGACAACCATCACTCTGCTTGATCAATCCTCTGTACCTCTGAAATTCTGGTTTGAGGCGCTTGCAACTGCTGTTTATCTGATTAATAGAATGCCTTCTCCTACATTGGGCAATCTCAGTCCCTATGAGGTGCTGTTTCAGCATCCTCCAGATTATAATTTTCTTAAAGTGTTTGGCTGCAGATGTTATCCATGGTTGAGACCTTATACTTGTCACAAATTGCAACCAAGATCTACGGCTTGTGTCTTTATCGGTTATCATCCAAGTTACAAAGGATACCGATGCTTGGATCCTCTTTCTGGTAAAATTTACATCTCTAGGCATGTTGTATTTGATGAAAGTTCTTTTCCTTTTGCTTCTACTGATTCTTCTTCACCTCCTCTTCTTTCTTCAAAATCTGCTCTTAAAACATTCTTTTGGGGCCCTACTTCTTCTGTGTCTTCTCCGCAGGTTCCTCCTCAGTCTAATTCGGTTTTAGCATCTTCTCCCAATTCATTCTCATCCTCTCATCCAACACATGTTTCTGCTTCTCCTCTTGTCTCACCTAATCCTGGTTTTATCTCTTCCCCGCTTATCTTCATCTCCACCTGGTATTCATCTGACTATTCCCATTATTCCTCATCCTTCTTCTGACTCTCTCAATACTCATCCTATGCTCACCCGTAGTAAGACAGCCAAATCTGCCCAGTCTTGTTTAGTTGCTACCCTTCTTGACACTGAGCCTCGCACTTATAAAGAAGCTTTGCAGTGTCCTCATTGGCATAAATCTATGCTTGATGAATTTCAAGCCCTTCAGACTCAACAGACTTGGTCTCTTGTTCCTTCCTCTGCAAATCAAAATGTTGTTGGCTGTAAATGGGTTTTTCGAATCAAAAAGAATTCAGATGGCTCTATTGCTCGGTATAAATCTCGCCTTGTTGCCAAAGGTTATCTTCAAGAAGCTGGTGTTGATTTCTTGGATACATTCAGCCCGTAGCTAAGCAACCAACTATTCGAGTCTTCCTTTGTGCTGCTCTTCATTTCAATTGGTCTATTAAACAGTTGGATGTGTCTAATGCCTTTCTTCATGGCAAGCTTGAAGAAGAGGTCTTTATGACTCAACCACCTGGTTTTGAGAATTCTCAGTTTCCTACTCATGTGTGTCGATTGAACAAGGCTCTTTATGGTCTTAAACAAGCTCCTAGAGCTTGGTTTTCCACCTTCTCCTCTTTTCTGCTTCATATTGGTTTTGTTCCTAGTCATTGTGATAATTCTTTGTTTGTGCAATCTACCTCTACCACTCTTACTTATCTCTTGGTCTATGTTGATGACATTCTTGTTACTGGTAACTCTTTCTTCTCATATTCAGTCCTTGGTTTCTCAGCTTCACTCTGCCTTTTCCCTCAAAGATCTCGGCTCTCTTTCTTTCTTTTTGGGTATATCTGTTACTACTTCTTCTTCTGGTTCTTTCTTATCTCAATCTCATTATGCTTCTAAGTTGCTTCAACAAGCTGGAATGTCTGATTGCAAGCCTACCCCTTCACCTCTTAGTCCTTCTTCTTCATCTTCACTGTCTTCATTTTCTTCCTCTGCCTTTTCCAATCCTTCTCTCTACCGAAGCCTTGTTGGTGGTTTACAATATTTGACTATTACTCGTTCGGATTTGGCCTTTGCCGTGAATCAGGTTTGTCAACATATGCAATCCCCTTCTCAGGCCGATTTTGCTCAGGTTAAGCGTCTACTCAGATATGTTCATGGCACACTACATCATGGTTTACATTTTTCTCCCAGTTCATTTGATATTCATGCCTTCTCTGATGCTGACTGGGCTGGTAATCCTTGTGATAGACGATCTACTTCTGGTTTCTGTCTTTGTCTGGGTTCCAATTTGGTTTCTTGGACAGCTAAGAAGCAGTCCACTGTGGCACGCTCTTCTACAGAAGCTGAATATCGGTCCATGGCTCAGGCTGCAGCTGAGGTGTCTTGGCTTCAAATGTTGTTGCATGATATGCATCTTTCTTTCTCTGTTCCTGTCCTTTGGTGTGATAATCTATCTGCCTTATCCTTAGCCTCTAATCCTGTTTTTCATGCTCGGACTAAACATATTGAAATCGATTATCATTTTGTTCGCGAAAAGGTGTCTGCCAAGCAGCTTCTTATTCGCCATGTTGCTTCTTCTGATCAGATTGCTGATGTGTTCACTAAAGCTCTCCATGTTGGCCGCTTTCTGTTTCTCAAATCCAAGCTTCTTGTTGATCTTCCCACTTTCAGCTTGACGGGGGATGATGACAGATGCAGCAGATCAATTCATGCTTCAGATCAATCACATGGTAGCAGATCAGTTCATGATCAATCACATGGTAGTAGTTCAGTTCATGATCCAGATCAATCACCTGCAGCTCAAGTCCTACCGTGTGCTAGCCATGCTTCTCCTCAATGCAGAGCAGTTGCAGCACAGCAGCAGAGCAGTTGCAGCAGATCAGTTGTACCTACAGTGTGTATAGGTTAAGAGTGTCTGGTGCACATTAGTGTTAGTTCAGTATACATTAGCAAATCCTTGTAACTTCTATTAGTTAGTTTGTTAAGATGGTTGTAAGTTTGTTAGTAGTGAGATGTGTCTATATAAGAACAGTTTTGGAGTTGCAAAGTGGAATTGAGACTTCTATGAAAATAATATCTGTCAAATATAGTTTTCTGATTATTTCTCTGTTCTCCTTCATGCTGTTCTGGCTGGGCAGACATTGATAGCAGACCCGGTATCGACAAGTACCACCGGTATCCACTTGTCTCTACCTTCCACGGAGATGTAGAAAGGTTTGTTATGATTCACGCCCTCAGGCGACAGTTCTTTGTCTGAGAAAGTTAAAGCCGGGGAACCTCCTCCCGGAAAAAACCAGCCCAACCAGCTGCTCTGGTGTAGTATCGATGGAGAGTTTGGCCTTGTCCATGGCAGATAGGACAGCTTGCCTGTGTACCCGTGAGGCCATAAGCAGTCCCTAGATGGAGATGTCTGCCTGTATCTTCTTTAACTGCCTCAGCACAGCTTCTTCTTCGATTTGTCTCTCTCTCTGTTTCTCAGCTTCTTTGTCTTTTCCAGATGCTTCGGGCTGGTCAAGGTCTGGGGGCTTGAAGTACCGTCCACTCCTGGTCATATGGTCCACCTCATCGAGGTACCACGTGTTGTTTGGTTGATTTACTCCCCAATCTTCGTCTGTGTGGGCAAGACATAAGTCGTCGTCTTCCCACCACATCCCGCTAGCGTTTAACAGACACCCGTCTGGTTCTGGCAAGTTTGTATCCTCGGTACCTTCATTCCATATGCTCACAGCATTTTCCGTTCTTGTGCCCATAGCACTCTCAGCCCCTTCGTGGGCTTTTGCCTTTCTGATTCTCTCGGAATCCCAAAACTTCTCCTGTTCTGTCTGCGTCGCTGCAGTTTGTTGTTCCACTGTCTTTGCATCCACAATGCTTAGGTCCTGAGCGAAATTCTTTGTACCGGCGCTCTCCGGCAATCCATTCTGACTCTCGACCCTTCCGGCCACCATTGATACTTTTTGCCCCTGCCGGGCCTTGCTCTGGCTGAAATTCCACAACGTCTGGCTGATCATCCAACCATCCGGTAATTTCTGCTGACTCCCCATATTCAACCAGTTGATCGTTGCATCCCCTGATTCTTGGTCGTTGAAGAACTGGAGGTTGGCAAAGTCCTCTTCCACTGTTGTCAAATCATCCACCCCCTGTTCAAGTTTGTCTCCCAGAATCATGCACAGTTCGGCTTTTTCTGGCAGTCCCACACTCGGCTCAGACTGACCCACTGCTAAGATGTACTCGCTTGGATCATAGGCTTCTCCAGTATAATCCCCAGACTGGTGAATCCCGGGCGCGACAATTCCACTTTCCTCTGAAACCTGCCCTGTTCCATCTTCAGCAGTCACCACCTTTGGCTTAGATTGGGTTGTGACGGGTGTCTAACATGCACAAGTCAGTGCAGTCAGGAAGGATCACCTCCGGCTTGGGTAGGTGAGAGAGAGTAATATAGATACTAGGATCGTAGGATACGACCCCAGTTTAGATGAGGTTGACTCTTTTGGGTGGTGGATCTTGGTTATGGGTAGGGGAGTGGGTTGGTTGTGACGTTGGGTCTTTCGGGAGGCAGAACAATATTTTTGTCAACGAGATCCTGAATCTCGTGACGCAGCCGGAAACATTGGTCTGTATCATGGCCATGCTGCTGGTGGTACGCACAGTACTTGGCCGGGTTGTGGGAAGGGGGGAGTGGATTTGGTAATGGCCTCGGCTCTTAGGGGTTTCAGATGCCCCTTTTTGATTAGAACCCCGAGAGCCTTGGACAAAGGCATGTATAGTGGAGTGAAGGTTCTCTGGCCTCTGGACTGATATCTCGAGGCTTGGGTACTGCTCCCGGATGTACTGGAAAAGGGGTGTGGCGCCGCGGGCCTTGAATGGGGAGGGGGAGTGGTGGTGACCATACTGACCTCCGAAGTTCTGGTATTTGCAGCGCCACTCGGCCTGCGTTGTTGTTGCGGTTAAATGTCCTCCGGGGTTGCTCCCGGTCCTGGTCAATCAGACCTTGCTTCATCGCATCCTCGATCTGTACCCCCATCTCGTGTAAGTCTGAGAAGGTGGGAAAGGGGAGTACGATCATCTTCTGCATGAGTTTTGGTTGGAGATTGCGCACAATCATCCTAATTTGATCTTTGTCTGTAGGCCTCAAGGTCATCATCGATGCCTTTGCCCTCCATCGAGTTACGAAGTCTGAGAAAGTCTCCTTGGCCTCTTGCCTCGTCGTTTCGAGATCACGAGTTGTAATCTCGATCTGTGTATTGTACGAGTACTGTGCAACGAAGGCCTCAGCCATCTCATCCCAGCTTCTCTTTACCTCATCTTCTAACTTCGCGTACCAAATGGCTGCCACACCCGACAAAGTTCGGCCAAACAGGGAAAGCTTTTGTGGTCGGGTTAGGCCCATTGGCCGCAAGATGTCTGAGAATAGCCGAAGATGGACCATAGGATCCCCGGACCCATCAAAACGATCAATCTGTGGCATCTTAAATCTGTCTGGCAATGTTACGGCCACATCGGTGTACCCATCTTCGATGTCTGGGATGGCCTTCACCCCCTGGGACTTCTTAAAAAGTTTCTCCAGTTTGCTCAATTTCAGAGCTGTATGGTCTATCTCGAACTCGAAGGGAGAGTCCAGATGGTTGGCAGGTGTATGGGTCTTGGACAGTTGAGGCAGAAGTGGGGGCGGAGCCAGCCCCGTTGGATGGCCTGTGTCCTCTTGAATATTCTGGACATTGGGTAGGGTGTTCTGGGTGTTCAGGGGGGTATTCTGGGGATTTGGCAGGGCATTCTGACCAGTGGATGCCTGCTCGGGTAATGGAGCTCCGGGTGGAGGAAGAGCCTGATGTGAAGCAGATGCCGCATTCTGCTGTTGCAGCCTAGTGATCAGCTCGGCCTGCTGGGCCATGACAGCGGCCTGCTGCTTGGAGAACTCCGCTTGGCGGGTGGCATCTTCTTGCATTTGT
The DNA here is from genome assembly GCA_036172215.1 of Camellia granthamiana. Lineage (NCBI taxonomy): Eukaryota > Viridiplantae > Streptophyta > Magnoliopsida > Ericales > Theaceae > Camellia > Camellia granthamiana. Next base: position 15,440,341 of record CM069915.1, read on the forward strand.
TTCATGCTCTCATGCATTTGGCGCATCATCGCCTCCATCCCTAATGTATTCTGCGGATCCATCTGAATAACCGGTAAGTGTATCTCTATAGCGGAAACAGAAACCTCAGTCCGACTGTTTGCTGCTAAAGTAGACTGCTACCCCGGTAATCTCTGCTCTGACACACTGCGCCTCCTTGGCTTTCTTTTAACAACTGGGGGTAGGGAGTGGAGCACTGGATGTCCGTCAACCAGATCCTCGGATCGAATGAGTCGGCGACCTCGTGTCCAAAGTGCTTGGGGTATATCTACTGGTTCGGAAGCAATTGTACTACAAACCTGCCCTAGCAAGAAGATAAATAAAGCGAAAAGGAAATAAATAACCAGATAAACGGACAGCATAACAGCTTAAATTAAATACGCAACACACAGTTGGGCATAACAACACATGGCTGATAAGCTGGGTATACACTGTCCTCAATCACTGATTACTGTCCCTATATCACTGTTCCCCAAAACTGAATCCGGTATCCGCAGACAACTGATTCTCAGATACTGACTGATGCCCGCAGGCGTGATGCCCAATCTCAAAAACTGATGCCCGCAGGCCTGATGCCCAAACTCAGAAACTGATACATGCATTCCCTGTAGAGACGCACTCTAACAAGCACATAACAGATAAGTGAGAGCCAAAACACCCCTATGTTGGGGTTGGGTTTCCCTGTCCTATTTTGTCAGGAACTAGGGTTTCACTACGCACACAGCGGTTTCAAACAACCTATAAACGGGTAAGCAACCTGTCCTAGCTTGGAATGGTCACTATGGATCCGAATATGCACTAGGTCGTATGGTCAAAAAGGGTGCCCCGGTAAAACCGGGGTTTGTGTTCCCATACTGGCAGAGCCCGTAACCGATCAGCCTTATGGACATGCCTTGACAAGACAAGCCTCCGTGTAACAAGTCCGCGAGGGACCTCGCTACAGTTCGGACTCGATTTGTGCCACGGTTCTAAATCTTGAACCAAAGAGTCCAAATCCGGCAAATCGTTTTGAAAACAGATTTTTTTTTTAAAGAAGTGCCAAACATGGACTGCTTTGCCAGATACAGAGTCGCCACCTAAATATTTTTTAAATGGGAAATTTAGGAAACCCTAACTCGGTGCCAAAGGCCACGTGTCCGTCATCACCAAAGTTGGCTCGGGAACTTGGGTACGATTGGGGAAGGTCACATCGTGAGCACCCCCGCTCGCCCGGTCAAAGACCGGCCTCTACTAACCATGATATCTGTTTTTGAAAACTTTGTATGTTCTTATTCCGGTTATTAGCCTAGGTTACTATGTGATGCGCACAGCATACAAGTATAGACTGAGTCGCCTGAATTGGAACAAAACATTTCATGTTTGTTTGTTTGTTTGAAAATGGTTTGATGGTGCTACCCGCAAGTAGGCTAAGACGTGGATTTGCCACCCTCGGGTGGGCTTAAGAAAACATGATTTTGCCACTATCTAGTGGGCTTAAAACAAACAGTCAATGATTTGTTCCAATCCAAATAACTCACCCTCCACCCACAGGCATTCAAGGCAGTTATATCACATAAGCAATTAGCCTCATGGCAAGCATGCTAACATGGCAACACTCACACGCATGCAAGGATGCTAAAGCATAAAACTCACCGAGTACTCCAAGCCAAAACAGAAACTACATTAGAAATCATGCATGATCCTAAGTATACAGAAATGCCTAATGCAACACATGCAAAAATGCAATTATAGCAGGCTCGGCTATTCTAAACATGGCATATGGAATGCTACAACTAACATGTATTCAATTTGGAATTGAAATACAAATGCAGTTAGTATGATGCGCCGAGCCCGGTGCGTGCAAAACAGATGAATGATGCAAACATGCTGTCATACTGTATGCTAATTGAAATATGCCCTAATCTAACCATCATAAGCAGGTAAATAAAAGGGAAGAAAGACGTGGGGTTGGAAGACATACATCACACTCACCCACACTTATTACAATTATGCCCTCGCGCAGAGGGTCCGAATAAATAATGCAGTCCGAACGTCCGAATAAAAGAATAGTACAGTCCGAGATAATAAATACACAAATTCCTAATTAATTATCAAATTAAATAAGAAAGCTGTAAACTGGCATGCAAGCCAGGGACTGCCTTGCCTCCGCCCTGAATAATGAAATGATGCATGTTGGGCTGCCTTGCGCGGAAATCCACTAGGATGCCCCAATTAGCCTCTGTTTGCGATGTTTCTCGAAATGCGTGCCAGACTCCGGAAAGTTGCTGATTCTTCATTTTGCTGCAACAGAGAGCAGGAAAGGGGCATAGCAATGTATTTCACAAATATATGCATGCCTCGATTCTCGTGCCACCAATCACGCATATCGATGCGTGGTGGTCGAGGAGCCGAATTGCACAACTCAATATGGGGTGAATGCAGATGAATGCTACAACAAAACCTAACTCCATCATGGATAATCCGGAGTGTCGGTGACTTGGGAATTGAGACCCGTTCCGTCACTCGGGGTGCGAAACGTGCCTCGTTTCCCGTGCCCGGGTTAACTCCTATCCCGAACACTATGCAATATGCATGATATGCATGAAATGTAGCTAATATGCAATCCTAACATACACAATGTTATGAAAATGAGATGCCTCGAAATGCGGGCCCACGGGCACGTAAACCGAGAAAATGGCATGAAATATGATATACAATGAGACTAAAATGAAATGCCTCGAAATGCGTGCCCACGGGCACACAAACCGAGGAAATGGCATACGGAATGCAATGATGGGCTTACGCCAACGTGAGAGGGCCTCAGCCACACTCACATAGACTGCCGTCGGATAAAAAAAAAGTGCCTCGGAATGCATGCCCGCGGGCACGTAAACCGAGGCGGTGACATACAGGCATGAAATAACAAATTGGGCTTACACTAACATGAGAGGACCTCAGCCGCACTCACATAAGCTGCCGAGAGATGAGAATGAGCTGCCTCGAAATGCGTGCACGCGGGCACGCAAACCAAGGCAGTGGCATACGCAATGCAAATGACATGGAAAATGCAAATTGGGCTTACACTAACATGAGAGAGCCTCAGCCACACTCACATAAGCTGCCGAAAGATGAAAACAAGCTGCCTCGAAATGCGCGCACACGGCACGCAAACCGAGGCAGCGACATACAGGCATGAAATGGCATGCAAATGAAACGTGGCATATGGCATATGAAAAATGCAAATCTCAGTAGCTAAAATGATGCACAAATAGCCCCCGAATTATGACAAAATTACACCCGATGCCCGAAATGCAATGTTATGCACCCGAAACGGCCTACAGCCCTACTAAACATGCACAATATGGACATAACATGTAAAACAGTAGCAAGGCAGCCCCTAAACTAGCATTTTTTCAGTACAAAGTATGGCCAAACAATGATCACAAGTATGGCAAAAATAGCTTGCAAAAATGGGAGAAAAGAGGAGAATTACAAAGAAAGTGGTATATACAATGCTCAAACTGAAAAACACAGTTCTACAAAATTAAAGAGGGGCCAAAAATATGCACATTTACAAGAGATGACATCCCCAAATTCAGTATGTAGATAGGCTAAACATAGCATGCAAAATAATGAGCCAACAAAGGCTATAACATGAGGTACCAAAAGCATGCATCAAACAACCTAAGACCCTTAACAAAACATTATGAGAAGGCCAAAACAAGGCTCTTTCCAGGCCTGATGAAGACTCAAAACAGAAGCCAAATAAGCTCAAAGGGGCATGCCAAATAGGAGTAGAACATGAATTCAAAGCAAGTGGCATGTGGAGCATGAAAACCAGGTTGAGCCCCTCTTCAATGTTGAAGAGGGACTCAAAATAAGCACAATATTAGTTCATGAGATGCTCCAAATCAGATCACAAATAGGCCAAATAAATCATGCAATTTTACGGAAAATATGGAGGATTACAAAGAAAGTGTATGATAGAGAGGCCAAACATGATTGAGCCCTTCTTCGAAGTTGAAGAAGGGTTCAAAATAGGCCCACTCACAGTATATATCAGGCTCGAAAATAGATCACTCAAAAGCCAAACAAAGCATGCAATTTATTGGCCTAAAGAATGGTATTGAAAGAGGTGCATCATGGAGACACCAAACAGAGCTGAGCCCTTCTACAAAGTTGTAGAGGGGCTCAAAATACGCCTAAAACCAGTAGGGGTCGGAGCCCAAAACAAAAGGCAAATAGGGTAAAGAATTGACTCAAAATTGTGCTCAAAAAAAGGAAATAGAGTCTTACCCTTGAAGATCTAACTTTGGTGGCTTCTTGGCTTCAATTTGTTGATCCTTAGCCTTTGAAAATCACTCATTTGCTGCTGAAATGGAGGTGGTGATGGTGGTGCTTAGGGTTGATGAAGAGAGGAGCTAGAAAGTTGAAGCTTTTTAGGGTTTTTGGCTATGGAAATGGAGGTTTTGGAAGAGAGGCTCTTGAGATGAAATTTTGTAACCTCAACAAAGGAGCTGTCCAGCCCCTTAAGAGGACCAAAAAGGGTGTAAAAGGGGAGGGAAATGCATCCAAGCTTTCCCTCCCAAAATATCCCCCGGAGGACAGGGATATTTTGAAAAGCAGCTGGACAGCTGTAAAGGGTTCAAAAGCAGAAAGCTGGCCGGCCAGGTGGATTTCTTGAAGGTGGCCGGCCGGCCACCCCAACTGGTCGGCCAGCCACTCCCCCTGGCCGGCCGGCCATGGCCAAAAAAAGAAGTGAAGAATTGCTGGCCGACCACCATGTTTTGGTGTCCTCCCAGGTGTGTAGAACAAGGTTCCAAGGTTGGAATTTGGCAACTCTGAAACAGGAGTCACAACATTGAACTTGAAGGAGAGGCTCAAAAATGAAAGTAACAATTACTGGCCGACCAGTACTTTTTAGGGTCCTCCCATGTGCCCTCATCACAAATATGTAGTCTCGGCTCGAAGAAAATATCCCTAGGGTGTTCAACATTAGCCCGGAAGTGAGCAAAACGGACGCCGGAGGAGCGAAACTGGTTTTTCTGAGACAATTGCTATCCTCCCACCCTCCAGTGATCTTCCTGGTGCTAAAACAGAGGTACCTGCCAAAATTGAACAAAAACTAATGCAAGACGAAAGCTCGGGGACCAAAACCGCGCGGTTCGGGGTCCCGGAAATGGGCTGCAGACACCGAAAGTGGTGTTCGGCCACGAAGTGGGTATCAGAGGCCCCAGTGTCCCTCGGAATGATAAAACAGAGGCACTTGCCAAAAATCGGAGAAATCGGAGATGGTTGGGCGGTCCCGAACCGAGGCACACGGCCTGACGGTCCCGAAAACCGGGAACCGGGCTCCGAAATGGGCAAAATGGCCTACGGCCACTGAGAGATAGTCTACGGGACCACTCCCTCCCCTCAGGAAAGAAAACAGAGAAAACCGAGTCTGGTTTGCAAACCGAGGCAAGGCACGGAAGAGAGTTCGGGAGTCCGGAGACAGGGCGCACGGCCGCGACTCTGAGACTTCTGAACGAGCACAATATGCAACATCACCGAGCGCTCAATCGGTGACGTCTGAGTCTTAAGGTCGGTCAAAAATGGGGTGTCTACACTCCGGCAAACCACTCAGGAATAGCAGATGGCAAACACGGTGTCCTAGGCGCACGAATGCAAATGCAATGCAAAGAAACACACAAGTGTAGTCAAAACAGGATATCACGAGTTCGAGTCAAGTTCTCTAAATCCCCAGCAGAGTCGCCAGAAACTGTACACGTCCCCGAACGCATCCCGGGCGAGGAGTGCGAGCCCCCCCCGGTTCTGGTTCGATATTGGGTCACTACAGTTCGAAGGACTCAAATGTCACGGTTCTAAATCTTGAACCAAAGAGTCCAAATCCGGCAAATCGTTTTGAAAGCAGATTTTTTGAAAGAAGTGCCAAACATGAACTGCTTTGCCAGATACAGAGTCGCCACCTAAATATTTTATTTTTGGGAAATTTAGGAAACCCTGACTCGGTGCCAAAGGCCACGTGTCCGTCATCACCAAAGTTGCCTCGGCTCGGGAACTTGGGTACGATTGGGGAAGGTCACTTCGTGAGCACCCCCACTCGCCCAGTCAAAGACCGGCCTCTACTAACCATGATATCTTATTTTGAAAACATTGTATGTTCTTATTCCGGTTATTAGCCTAGGTTACTATGTGATACGCACAGCATACAAGTATAGACTGAGTCGCCTGAATTGGAACAAAACATTTCATGTTTGTTTTTGAAAGATAGTTTGCTACCCGCAGGTAGGCTTAAAATGCAGATTTTGCCACCCTCCGGTGGGCTTAGAAAACAGGGTTTTGCCACTATCTAGTGGGCTTAAAACAAACATTTGATGAATTATTCCAATCCAAATAACCCAACCTTCACCCACAGGCATTCAGGCAGTTATATCACATAAGCAATTAGCCTCATGGTAAGCATGCTATCATGGCAGTCACTCACACGCATGCAAGGATGCTAAAGCATAAAACTTACCGAGTACTCCAAGTCAAAACAGAAACTCCATTAGAAATCATGCATGATCCTAAGTATACTGAAATGCCTAATGCAACACATGCGAAAATGCAAACTATAGCAGGCTCGGCTATTCTAAACATGGCATATGAGGTGCAACAGCTATCAAGTATTCAACTTGGAATTGAAATACAGATGCAGTTAGTATGATGCGCCGAGCCCGGTGTATGCAAAACAGATGAATGATGCAAACATGCTGTCATACTGTATGCTAATTGAAATATGCCCTAATCTAACCATCATAAGCGGATAAATAAAAGGGAAAAAAGACGTGGGGTTGGAAGACATACATCACACTCACCCACACTTATTACAATATTGCCCTCGCGCAGAGGGTCCAAATAAATGTACAGTCCCAAATGAAAGAATAATACAGTCCAAATATTACAGTCCGAATAATATACAAATCCCTAATTAACAAATTAACTAAGAAAAACTGTAAACTGGCATGCAAGCTAGGGACTGCCTTGCCTCTGCTCCGGATGATGGAATGATGCATGTTTGGGCTGCTTTGCGCGGAAATCCACGGCGATGCCCCGATTAGCCTCTGTTTTGTAATGTTTCTTGAAAAGCGCGCCAAGCCTCAGAAGACTGCAGATCCTTGATTTTGCTACAACAGAGAGCAGGAAAGGGGCATAGCAATGTATTTCACAAATATATGCATGCCTCGATCCTCGTGCCACCAATCACGCATATCGATGCATGATGGCCGAGGAATCGAATTGCACAACTCAATATAGGATGAATGCATATGAATGCTACAATAAAACCTAACTCCATCACGGATAATCCGGAGTGTCGGTGAATTGGGAATTGAGACACGTTCCGTGACTCAGAGTACGAAACGCGCCTCGTTTCCCGTGCCCGGGCTAACTCCTATCCCGAACACGATGCAATATGCATGATATGTGTGAAATGCAACTAATATGCGATCCTAACATACACAATGTCATGGAATGGCATACACGCTATACGAGGTAATACATAACCGGGCATACACAATGCTACGGATGAAATGGCATACGCAATGCAATAATGGGCTTACACCAACATGAGAGAGCCTCAGCCACACTCACATAGGAGGCCATCAGATAAAAACAAGACACCTCGAAATGCGTGCACGCGTGCACGCAAATCGAGAACGGACCCTCAGGCACCGAAATGCCACTCTAATGAGACATGGCAAAGACACGGAATATGACATGCAAACATGCAAAAATAAGTAGCAAAATGAGGGGGAAAACAGCCCCGAAATGAGGCGAAATGAAACCCGATGTAAGGAATCTCTCCCGAAATGCAAAACTAGTCATCCGAAATGACTTGTAGCTATACAATACATGCATAATTTGAACATGACATGAAAAACCAGAAGCAAGGCAGCCCCAAAACTCACATTTTTACAGTACAAAACATGGCCAAACAGCAATCACAAGTAGGGCTAAAATGGCATACAAAAATGGCTCCGCAAGGGAAGCAATGAAGCAAGTGATAGAGGCAAAGCCCAAACAGAAAAATATCCTTCTACAACACTGAAGAGGGACCAAAAATATGAACATTTACAGTTTATGACATGCCTCAAATCAGTATGAAAACATGCTAAAAATGCCATGCAAGAAATAGGCCAACAAGAGACTATGACATGAGGTATACAAAGAAATCACCAAACAGCCAAAGATCCTTAATAAAATATTCCAAGAAGGTCAAAATATGGCCACTTTCAGTTCTGATCATGGCCTAAAAAGAGAAGCAAAATAGGCTAACCAAAGCATGCAAAAATAGGGACCCAAAAGAGGTTCAATGGCAAGTCATGCATGGAGGTCCCAAACAAGGTTGAGCCCTTCTACAATGTTGTAGAGGGGATCAAAATAATCCTAACCACAGTTTACATCATGCTCAAAAACAGATCACAAATAGGCTAGAAATACTATGCAAAATAATGGCATACAAGAGGGTATTGAAGCAAGTGCAAGATGGGGCTCTCAAACAGGATTGAGCCCTTAAACAAACATGTATAATAGCTCAAAATAATGACCCTTTCAGTTAGGGTCGGAGCCCAAAACAGCAAGCAACTAGGCTAGAAGAATGGTGCAAAATTGAGCTCAAAAGAGGGTGAAGTGAACTTACCCTTGAAGACCAAAGCTTTGGCTGCTTCTTGGACCAAATTTGCTGCCTCTAAGCCTCTGGAAGACCTCTCCTTACTGCCGGAATGGAGTGGTGGTGGTGGTGCTTGGTAGTGATGAAGAAATGTGGTTGGAACTTAGGGATTTTGAGAGAAAATGAGAGAGAAATAGAGAGAGATGTATGGAAGGCCCTTAGGGAAATTTGTGTAACCCTAAAATCAGTCTTGGAGGCTGGTTATAAAGGCAAGAGAAGGGGAGAAAAGGTGGAGGGAAATGACACCAAGTTTCCCTCCAAAAGCTTTCCCTCGGATGGAGATATTTTTGGGGGAAAACAGCTATACAGCTGTAAAGTACACATTGAGGGGATTATGGCCGGCCAGGTATTTTTGCTGCAGGTGGCCGGTCGGCCACCCCCTATGGCCGGCCGGCCAAGGGTCAAAAGGGTCAGATTGAATTAATGGCCGGCCACCAGAGAAAGGTGTCCTCCCAGGTCTCCTCATCACAACCCTGTGGTTCAAAATTGGCAACTCTAAAATAGGAGAGAGAATAGGCCACTTTTAGGAGGGGTTCAAAAGGTTCAATTTGAATTACTGGCCGGCCATAGACTTTTAGGGTCCTCCCATGTGTGTACAACACAAATATGTGGTTTGGGGTTGAAGAAAATGGCCCTAGGGTGGTCAACATTGGCTCGGAAGTGAGAAAAACGGGCGTCGGAGGGCGCCGGAGGAATATAACTGGTTGCTGAGACAATTGAGGGCCTCCCACCCTTCAGTGACCTTCCTGGTGATAAAACAGAGGTACCTGCCAAAAATGAACAAAAATCGATGCAAAATGAATGCTCGGGGCCAAAATACGCAGTTCGGGGTCCCGAAAATAGGCCGTTAAGCACCGAAAGTGGCATTCGACCACGAAGTGGGTCTCTCAGGCCCCAGTGTCCCTCGAAAGGGAGTAAATGAGATGCATGCCAAAAACCGGAGGAATCGGAGATGGTTAGACGGTCCCGAACCGAGGCACACGGCCTGACGGCTCCGAAAATCGGGAACCGGGCTTCGAAATGGGCAAAATGGCCTACGGCCACTGAGAGATGGTCTACGGGACCTCTCCCTCCCCTCAGGAAAAGAAACAGAGAAAACCAAGTCTGGTTCGCAAACCGAGGCAAGGTACAAAAGAGGGTTCGGGAGTCCGGAGGCAGGGCTCACGGCCGTGACTCTGAGACTTCTGAACGAGCACAATATGCAACATCACCGAGCGCTCAACTGGTGACGTCTGAGTCTCAAGGTCGGTCAAAAATGGGGTGTCTACACTAACTTTACCCAAAATTCTCAAATCCCACCATTTATACAAAATGACTAACATTGTCAAAGCTCATATTAATGAGTAGATTATCCCTACCTCAAATGGAGAAGCTTAAAGGAGAAGAAGAGTGAAATTCAAGATGCTCCAAATCCATACTTTTTCGGATAAAAAAGAAGCCCTCGCCAAGCTCTATCTTTTTAACAAAGGAAGTAGGGTAGAAAACCTCTAGAACATGGTGTATTGTAGAGAGAGAGAGAGTTTAGAGAGAGAGACAACCAGATTTAGGATTTAGATTGAAAAAAGAGATAAAAAGTGATAAAAATCACGCTGCTACGAACTGATATATACAGGGCTCGCTCGAGCGAAGAAGTCGTCGCTCGAGCGACCAGACACAAAAGAACCTTGCTCGAGCGCAAAAAACGTTGCTTGAGTGAACAATGTAAAGCTTCTGGTCTACAACGCAGAAGCACGCTCGAGCGCAAGAGTTCTCGCTCGAGCGAAGGAATCAATAACACAGAGCTCGCTCGAGCGCAAGAAAGCTCGCTCGAGCGAAGAGACACATCACACAAGGCTCGCTCGAGCGTAGGAAGCCTCGCTTGAGCGGAGAAGCAAATACCCAAGGCTCGCTCGAGCGCAAAAAGTCTCGCTTGAGCGAAGAAGCCAAATCCTGAGCAGCAACCTTTTGTTCGAACTCACAACCAACCTGTTCCAAACTTACCCAACACATCCCACAACTCAAATACAAATAATTAAATGATGGAAATAAGATATAAACAACAACATACAACTACGAAACCCGAGTCCGGAATACAATAAATGACTAGAAAAAATCGGGATCGCTATAACAAAACTTGACTTTACAAACAAGAACCTCTCTGGGAGGCACGATGGCTGGCTGACCCAAAACTCTCCAGGTAGCAGCCTAAGCCTGGTCATGCACCTACTCACCTACATACATAATATAAATAGTGAGCAAAAGTCTAGTGAATAATAATAGAGTGAATGTTTTACTAAATGATGTCCATACAGAAACAGAGTCTTGTACATAATGTCAAAGCAGAAACATATTCGTATACGTAATCATATTCGCCTTCACAATTCATACATTTCACATAATAGTACGTGGTACATAAATTAACGTTAACAAATTCGATGACCCATGGAGGGACGGCCGTGAAGGCATTCCGATGATCCATAAAGGAGCAGCCATAAGGCATTTCGATGACTCATGTGTATGGAGATGTTTCCGATGACCCATAAAGGACGACCATAAAGGCATTCCGATGACCCATACAGGGACGCATATCACATGATGCTAAGGATGCCACGAATACATTTCAGAAACTTGAACAATCATTCATTCACACAAAACATAGCATTTCAGAAAATCGATCATTTTATATCATCAGAAAATAATTAAAGTTAAATATAAATTTACAAAGTTATTACTCACAGATGGCTCCGATAGTAAAATAGAGAAAGCAGGCGATTCAGATAGCCTATGACGCGTGACTTACACAAACACATAGCAGATACATATTGAAACACGCGCTCAAAATACACTCAACTCATTACGTTTCATTCTTAGTGTGTTTCTAAGTCTTATCTTTATTATTATGTCTTAATTTTGACTTAGGAATGCATATGATGCAATGAGGATACTAAAATGCACTTGAAAACACTTAGTCAAATATGTTGGAAACATGGGTCTCGCTCGAGCGCAACTTTCTTTGCTCGAGTGAATATCCAAACATGTGAGTGGTTGCTTGAGCTCAGCTTCCTTTGCTTGACCGGTCTGTAAACTTTGCAAAAGTATTGGTTGCTTGATTTTTCCGCTCGACAGTGGATCGAACATGAGATTGAGGTTCTTGCTCGAGTGCAACTCTTGTCAATCGAGCAGTCTGCAAAAATGGTAAACTTCTAGGAGCATGCATTTTACGCTCAAGCCAACATTTGGTAGCTCGAACAGGAGTGCAAAACACAGAGTGGTAGCTCGAGTGGAGAGTCAAAATTTTGGAATTTCTAGATTTGCTTCCAAGCTTCAAACTTAAACTCAAAGCTACAAGTCAAGTTCTTTTTGGGCCAAAACTTAAGGAAACATTTAGAAACTTGTAGGATATCATAGATTGAAGATCATTTTGCAAAATCAAGGCCGAAAAACAAATGAATTCTGTTGAATTCAAACTCAAAACTCATGATACAAATATGTAAATAATTTCCTTGAACTTAAATCTTACAAATCATGTTTAAACTCAAGATGAAATTTCATAATTAAGTTGAAAACATGACATACATGGAGATTTTACTTGAAATCAACTTAAAAATACCTTAAAATGCACATACAAGCTTTACTTTTATTCTTTCCTGCTACCTTAGTTCATTTCATGCACTAATCTTTCATTTTCCTTTGAATTCACAAATTAAATGAGTTAACTACATAATTTAAGGTTGAATTCCTTACCTACAAGTCTCAATTCTTTGAGTTCTTGAGTGATTCTACCCAATGTCTTATATTCTAGCTAAGTTCAAGTCAATTCTTCTCAATTCCCTAGCAATCACCCTAGTTAAGCTCAAGTCTTCTCCTTTCTCTCCCTCTCTCACGATTTGCTTGATTGAATAGGCTCAAAGTTGTGAAAAGAGGTGAGTTGAAGCACATACTAGCCTTATATAGGCTTAGTGAATAAAGCTTAATTAATTTGGAGTTAAAGATAACTAAGTGGATCATTTATTCTAATTTATTCGTTCCGAATCGAATTTTAATGCAACCTACCATAAAATTCTAAAAATTCTAACTAACGCAAAAACCAGGTTAATTTCGTGATCAGATACCGATAAGGCCTTCAATTCGTAGAATAAAACAGAAACATGAACATATATTCCTAAGATAGACAGATATATACACAAATAATGCAACATATATACAATTAATTCAGAATTTCATCTTAATTACTCACTAAGCATTCTTAATCATGATTTGACAGTTAATCATCGGTCGGGGTTGTTACACAACCAAAAATAGGTTTTTAGTTACTTTTTGAGTAAAATATGAAGTGAAAAATATTGAAGAGTTTGTGAATGATTTTTTGTGAAAAAAGTAGAGAGATTGGAAGAAATATTTGACTTTTTTACATGATTTTTTTTTTTTGAATTATTTACTTATTGTTGGAAAATAATAGTTTTCGGTAACTTTAATTTGAAATTAAAGTGGAACCCAATCGTTAGTTGAGGTGAGTTTGAGTGGTTTTGTATTTTCTTAAGTGAAAAGGTTGCAATACAAAAATAATGAGCCGAAACCATTAAGTTGTGAATGAAAATTGTCTCATAAAATGAATATTAATAAAGTTGGACTTAATCTTAGTTTGAACAGGGCCTAGGCTTGTGCTTGTGCTTGTGCTTGTGCATGTGCTTGTGCATGTGCTGGGTTTGGTCTTGAACTTAATCTTGAGCTTAGGCTAAATTATGTTGTGTTGGGTTTAGCTTGTGCATGTGTTTGAAAATTGGGCTTTGATGGATCGGGTTGTGACCTAACATTAGTATTCATTTTGTGGCCCATTTAGTTGGTTTATTCAAATATCATTATATACATATTTATTTGTATATATTAAGCATATGAGAAATGTAAATTTTTATAACTCTCATTTTTTGATTATGGAGTTGATGATTATATTAGTGGCCATAGGTTTTCAACCTTTGTAAATTTAGCCCTAATGGCTAGAGTTGATAGCCTTGGTTAATAGTATTTGATGGCCCTATTGATGTATAGCCTTCATGACTAGTGATTCTCCTACTTGTATAAATAGAGGCATTTTCCCTCCAACTTAGTAGAATAATTTTTGGAGAGATTTTTGATGGAAAATGAAGATGGTGTTTTGAGATAAAAAGTTGAAGATATATATATTTTTTTCCATCAAAGAAATTTTTTTTTTTTCTATCTTCTTTTACTAGCTCTTTCTTTGATTTTTATTAAAGAGAGTGTAGTCATTGTCAAGTTTGCCGAAACTATTTAAAAAGTGCTTCTGCATTAGCTGCTTTCAACCATCGTATCCTGAGAGATAGACACCGGTGTGCCTCTAGCACCAATTGGGAGGCGGTGAATCTATTTTAAGAAAATTGTGGTATCACACAGGTTTCGGTTTGCATCTCTTACCTTTTGTTCTTCAAATTTTTAGATTTGAACTATTTCTTACATATTATTTTATATGTTCATGGGAACCTATCTTGTAATATGTTCCATAATGTAATCTAATTTATTTATATATTTTTAGTTGTATAGTTTATTCTGTATTTCATTCTTTAATAATAAAAAATAAATAAATAATTATTTTATCATTTATATTTATTTTATTTTATATATTTCCCTTATATTATTATGAAAAAATACCTACACTTTTTAACTTTCTAATAAATTTACGACTTTTTGATTAAAATCTCACTTTCCCAAAAGAGGACTGTATGGGACCCCAAGAAATCCTCTAATCTGCTTTAGAAGAAAAATGCATTGTACACATGATAAAAGAAAATGAAAAATAATGCAGACCAAATTTTTTTTGACCACATACTGTGCAAATGACCCATGTAATTCAAATACTACAACATATAAGTATTTTAAAAATAAAAAAAACTCTAGTGACAAAATTTTAAAGATGTTGCTAATAAATGCACCCAATAGGAACAACACACCCCCCCCCCCCCCACTTTAAGCACACCTTTGTATCGACTAAATCACTCTAAGGATCTAATTGGTTGAACCGGTGAACCACGTTAGTTGGTTAGATGCGTGGGACAAAGGGCTCGTAGTATACCCTTTCTTGATCCAGCCGTTTCTTCGTTTCGGTAATGAATCACTTACTAAAAAAGGAGGGCAATCCTGGACACGCTATTTAAGACTACTAAGGTATGCGGTGGACTCTTTCATTAGGGAAGGGATGAAGGGGCCTAAGCATGGCAAATGACGTACACTTGAGTGGCAAAGGAAAGCAAGACCTTACCTATTTTTTCAGGCCTGTTCGGACATAAGATTCCTGTGAAAGATCAAGTTGTTGAGCCGTGTGATAGCAAACCTTCTTGGACAATTTGGAGAGCACTGAATTAGAATGAGAGGTTCATCACCACATCATTGCATGCAAGGGGAGCTCGCTCGATTCATGGATTGGTCCGACTCGTAATTCACTTCTGACTCCGTGTTCGATATCCCAACCGTAATGGTGTTAATTGTGGTTACAATATCCAATTTCGTCACTAAATATTTCATCTCTAAAAAATGATTTAGTCCCTAACATTTTCTCTAAAACTTTAATTTATTGCAGTGAATATGTGTAAGTTATAAGTCTCTATGTATAGATCGTTTATGAAAAACATGGACCATAAGAATAATTTTGAAAATAATTTATTTTTAAGACAAATATAACAAAATAATATGATTATAATTATTGGGTGAAGTCATTTTTTTTAATGCACGATCTATGCATAAAAATTTACAAAATCAACAAATCAGATTATTGGAGAACCCAATTCTAATTCACAAATTAACAATGCTAGGTAGCTCAAAATTTTGTGACTCAAATGGTTCAAATCACTTAAAACGACGTCGTTTTGACAGATTTTGAGTGTAAAACGACGTCGTTTTGACAAATTTGAGCCATTTGAGTCACAAAAATTTGAGTTACCAAACATTTTCCTTCACAAATATAGACTGGAGGAAGCTTTATGTGCTCAAAATTTTAAAAAATAAATAAAAATTTGATAACACTGCATTCATTCTTAGATCATACTTCACCAAGATGGACACAGTCAGTGCTGCCACTCTGAAAAGAAAAACCGTGGACTAAATTGAGACCATGGTTTTGATGAGCCAAAAAAAACCTGAGAGCTCATCATTCTCAGTTTACGATATTTGATAGTGTTCATATTGATTGCTCAAACACATGATGATGTATTGATAATTAGTTTTGATTCACTCAAATGAAATAATTGAAAGATAAGTTAAATACCTCTAAACCAACCTGCAATGTTAACTGTATTTTTTTGGGGGGGTCAGTTTGAAACTAACAAGGATGCCAATAGATTTTTTGATTTTTTTTTAACGCAAACAAAGAAATTTTATTAAAACTGAAAAGATACAAACTAACTTGCGAAAAAGTTGCATCATTGTTAAAACTAAGCATCCAGACTAAGTTGACACTTAAATAAGACTAATCATGTGCATCTCCAAAGCCTCTCCCAAGTGTTAGAGATGTTCCAACTCAATACACCTCCGTACAACCCCAAAAACAAAACAAAGATTACACCCTTCCACCTAAACAAAATTTAATCTGCAAAATATTGAAAAGAAAATCATTTCATAATAGTCCTTAGTTGTAGCTTTCAGCCAATAGATTTTTTTGATGATCTAATTTTGCTAGGAACCACAGATATGTTTGGTTTATCTCTTAAAATATGTTTTTGGAGAAAAATTTTTAAAAATATGTTTAGTTAAAAATTTAAAAAAAAAAATTATGAAATCACTTTTCTCTCTATTATATATCAATTAATAACTTTTTCTTTCTGCTCTCTCTTTTTCAATGATTTTTTCTTTTGCACCCATTTATTCAATTATAAAAAAAATATCAAATCATTCCAAATTCTAAAACTCTAAAATTATTTTCAAAATATACAATTAAACAAATTTTTTAATTTTTTAAACTCTTTTTAAAAAATTATTTTAAAAATAATATCTCAAAATAGAAATCAAACAAGGCCTGTATATAGTTATGTGTTTCACACCACATAGGAGAATTGTAATTTCCTTATATTTAGGCTTTTTCAATTCTTGGCAGAAATGAAAATTGAATTTTATTATCTACTCTATTTGTTGGTAAATAAAAAGGGTATTTTGGTCACCACAGGAGGAGCTGTCATTCAACAATTAACAGAGTAGGTAAAAGCAATGAAACAAGACAATTGATATTCCCTCCCTGTCCTACTCCTACTCCTACTCCTACTCCTAACCCAACCTTTCCAAGTGTCTCCATCCATCTCTCAACCCGCTGTCTTCCTCTTCCATTTCCACAAAAGCCCTAACACTGTTCCCACCCAACTCCACTCCCCTTCTCCACGTACAAACACCAATAACAATAAGAATAACTAAGTAAGAACAAATAATAATAATAATAACAATAATTAGATTTTGAATACATATTTCACATATTTTCATTTTATTTTATTTTTTATATATGAGAACAGCTAAAAACCTCTCAATGAACATTCGTTAAAAAATTAGAATACTAATACACATTTTCACATATTCTCATATATTTTTATATACTTTTTATGTATTTAATTTTTTATTTTTACCTACATCCTAACATTGATCACCATTCAATAGGTAGCTCTAGTATTTTCTTCTATATATTTAAATACATTTTCTTACACAAATATCAATATTAACCACAGCCCTATAGGCTGTGATTAGCATTTTCCATTATTTATTAAGAAATAGAACTCTGTTTTGCTCCCCCTATTTTGGGGAAGAAAAGAAAAGAAAAAATCTCTTTTAGCATTATCAGAATTATACTCTTCCAAGTCTACCAGAAATACACTCTCCCGAGATTTTCTTGTTTGCTCAAACAAAGAAACTCCACGACCAGAGAAGACAGTTCCCTTCCCTCTCTCTCTTCTCTCCCTTCAATCTATCTCATCATCACCCCATCATCACTTCTTAATCCTAAAAATCTTTCTCTTTTGCTTCACTCTCACACTCTCTATAACCACAAAAATATGGTAATCTTGTTACATTAATTTTTCTTTTCTTTTTTCTTGGAGTTTGGGGTGTGTTCCTCATTCATCAGCTAATCAAGTTTCTCTCTCTTCCCCTTTAGTGTTTTTTTTCCCCTCTCTTAGGTGCTAGACTGCTAGTACATACACACTATCTTACCACAAAATGAAACCCTAGAAGAACAGAAAACACATCACAGACTCCATACACTACTCTACAAGATCCAACAAGATTAAAAACCCACAACAAACAAGCAAAAAAGGAAAAAACCCAGATCACCATTTCAATGGATTCAAGCTCAACCCCAGAATTTGAGAGTTCCAACTCTGAAAACACTGGCAACAACAACAGTGTCAACAACAACTCAGCTGCTACTTCTTCTTCTTCATCGTCTTCAACCCCGAGCCGATACGAAAACCAGAAACGCCGAGACTGGAACACCTTCGGCCAATACCTAAAAAACCACCGTCCTCCGCTATCTCTCTCCCGGTGCAGCGGTGCTCATGTTCTGGAATTCCTCCGATACCTCGACCAATTCGGCAAAACCAAAGTTCACACTCCCATTTGTCCCTTTTACGGCCACCCCAACCCCCCGGCCCCGTGCCCGTGCCCTCTCCGCCAAGCCTGGGGCAGCCTCGACGCCCTCATCGGCCGCCTCCGTGCCGCCTACGAAGAAAATGGAGGAAACCCTGAAACAAACCCATTTGGTGCTCGAGCAGTCAGACTTTATCTCCGCGAGGTTCGCGATTTACAGTCTAAAGCAAGAGGGATCAGCTACGAGAAGAAGAAGCGAAAACGCCCTCCACCGCAGCAGCTGCCGGCGCCGCCACCGCCGCCGCCAGGTGCAATTTGATATATAATCTTGGTTCATCAAGAAAACCCATATCTTTATTTTGCATCTAAGCTATATATATATGAGCGCGCATGAAGGTTAGTGACTTTTTATATATGAAGTGTGTTTCTTTTCTTTTCTTTTCTTTTCTTTGTGTGTGTATGTACTGTTTGGTATCAGAGAAAACAATGTCTTAGATCTGATCAGACACCATATGATTCTTCTTTTGATGCAAACAGTAGTTGTAGTAGAAGCACTAGTAGTTGTTAGAGAGACTATAGTGACAGTTGTACTACTAGTAAATTAAATATGTTGTTTGGAGTAAATGGAATTGCAGTCATATATTTATATATATTGCTTGCATGTGCTTGAACAAGACTCATCTATTCTAAGCACCATGTCTATTTGCAGATCATGATTCATGAATGTATCAGATATGTATCTCCATTTCCATTTTCATTTTCATTTCCATTTCCATTGGAAATTAAATTTTATTTTTCAACCCCTGAAATTTTTATGTATGTGATGGTCAAAATTTGATATCTGGAGCTGATCTTTCTCTCTGACTTCACTTTTTTCATTTTGTTTTCCACTATCACAGCTTTACTGTCGGGAATCAATGTTGCATACAATTATACTGTGAAGAAAATAAATCAATAAACATTAGTTTTAGACTTCTAGTACTACTTAACTTAAGTCAAAAAATATTGAGATTATGCAAATAAAATCTAAAAATATAGGCTAATAATCTTGTACCTTTGCTAGTAAAATCTTAGAAGTGTTTGTGTGTGTGGATTATTAATTAATGCAGGGTTGGTTCATTGGTGCGGTCATTTTATTTGAAGGGAAGAGTTTTTAAAGCAATACTTCTATTTGTACAGAAACTGATCACAGAATTGGTCAAAAAACACTCTACTTGCATAAAATCCAATCACAGAATTGGTCAAAGAAACTACAAATTGGATTTCTAGTGATTAAAGATATTTTTTAACCTCATTTAATTTTGGTAGGTTATTTCCTTTGTTCTTGAATTGTCATATCAGTAGGAGATGTTCCCCAAAGAGGGGAAAACCAGTGAGGAAGTTACACTAAGATGAACATTGAAATAATGAAATCTAGTTGTGTTTTTCAATCAAAGACAAATATCATTAGACCTCTATTAATTAAAAAGGATAAAATCCAGATCTGATTTTTCCCCCTCATGAATAAAGATAGCCATGAAAACATGTATGCTAATGATTTTTTATTGAATACAAATTAGTGTGATTAGAAAAAAAGGGTGTAGAGTTTTGAGGGAAGTTTTCTTAATCAATCTGGCCGACAACATTAGGATGATTGGCCAATGATACTGATGAATCCCCTTCAAATTTCTCTTTTTGATGCTATGCTTTGATGGAAAAGTTCTAATTTTATGTGCATATAGCCTAGAAAGAATTAATTAAAGTTGTATCAGATGATTGCTTAGGAACTTTCTTTTCTTTTTAAGTGACTTTGGTGGGCTAAGGAATAAAAGATATATTCAAACTACTAATCATTAATGCTTATCATAGGATTTAGATTAAAATGATTTAAATTCAATAATGGTGACCTCCTCCACAGAAAAGAAAGTGAGAAATGATCAAAGCATTTTCTTGTGATGTGCCATAAACATATCATGCGTTATAAAATAAACTATGGGCTGATGATATCGGTATAGTATAATAACAAAAGTCTATAATCTAATCGCGGAGTCGTTCGTCGTGATGTTGCAATTTGCAAAGGTATAGTCAGATCCAAATTTTTTGAGAAATTTCTTTTGAGACTGAATAACATATCGTTGAGGATGAATTCTGGCATATATATGTTGTTCCATATTTTGTGAGTGAGCTAAAAATGTGTATTTGTGATAATTCAGGTTTATTGTTAATTATCTTTCGCTTTATATATATATATATATATATTATGTTTATAATATGGTTATTTGCAAAATTATACCTATTACGACAGCTGATCATATAGAAACAAAGGTTTATTTCATGTTTTGGAAATAAAAATATTCTCTACTTAACATGAAAGTAAGATTTATAAATTTCATTACTATCCATTTGCCTATTCTGTTTTCTAAGTTTTCAAACATATATTGAGTTGATGCTGTAGCTGAACTTCACTTTGAATGTAGTGATATCATCATATTTTCTGACACATTGCAAAAAAAAAAAAAAAAAAAAAAAAGAAGTAATAACAAGTGGGTTTTGATTCAAATTCCAAAGTTTCATCCTTGTGTGTAGTAGTTTTTATTTTTATTTTTTTAAATGTTAATTTTTATTTGACATTTTTCTATTTTTGTTGTTGATGTGGTTTGGAAGGTGAAATTCAATTATAGAAGGGCTTTTAGATATGAAGGTCATTTCATGATGTTGGCAGCCCAACAAATCTTTTTTAATGAATGAATGAATGGAGAAATTGATTTTCTCAGTCAATGGCTAAACGTATTGTGTGTTCTTGGATGAAATCATTGCCTAAATTTAGTGAAGCTTAAGTTTTTTCCACCAACGTGATAGGTTTTGTCAATTTGTCAATCTTTGAATTTAGGAGTGAAAGATTAGTTTTTCTAGACGCATAGAATTTGATTATAGAAATGCCCCCACCCAATGAAAGAAAATTGTCTGATTCTATAATCGAATTCTATGTACATAGAATTTTTAGCAAAGAAATGTAAAAAGGGTTGTGATTCAAAGGATCATGTCAAAGTAGGGGCTACGATTAAATTTTCAACAATTGGAAATCACAGCATAAAGCTGTAAATGCTAATAAAATTTAGGACAAATTATCCCAGTAGTTAATTTGATTTTCGTAGTTCTAATTACCTCAATTATATTATTAATTTTTTTTGTATTGTATCAATTTAGGTCAACGGATAAAGCCCTTTAGAAATTGGATTGAAATAATGGGACACAGCAGTTCATTATTCATGCTTCTCAAAATGATTAATTTGAAACATTCCATTCTCTTTTGAATTAACTATTTTACATTTACTTATATCAAATTTCTCAATGAGTATTTTTTAATTCGTCTAAATTGATATATTATAAAAAAATTAAAGAATGGAATTGATCAAATTAAAATTACAAAAACTAAATTAATACAAAAGATAAATTAAAAAGGCCACATTGACCTAAAATTTATTAATTTATATAGCTACTCGAAAAATATATCGGATATTCAAAGCATGAGCATGAACACGAGTTTTTTTAAAAGAAAATAGTTATCTCACATGAAGCCTTATCCTGCTAATTAGTCAAACTTAATATACAGTACCTATTTTCTACAATGGTGCCCTCATTTTGATGCTTATTTTCACTACCCCAGAAATGTATTCAGTTTATGATTTTATTCTCATTTTGATTGCCACTTATCCATTTCTATATCTGCATTAATTTAGGCTCGATCATTGTATGGACAAGGGCGAACCCAGGATTCGTCGATGGGGTGGGCTAATATTAAGGTAAAATTATACAATATATTTTAAGTATAACCACATAAGAAAAAAGAAAATTTTATAATATAATTTAAATTAATATCTAAATTTATTGATTAGAAACAATCTAATTAAGTTGTACTCGACGAGTCTCTAAATATTCGAATTCATCGATTACAAAATTTAGATCAATTTTCAATGTAAGGTCTCATTCAAGGTAGAGAGACAAGCAATCGGCAAGAAACTTATCCCCCGTTGAATTGCGAAAGACAGTTTTAACATATTTCAAAGTTAAAAAACTAAGAGCAATATAGAACATTAAACAAGGCAGCATCATAAAAAAACTAAGAGTAATATAATATTTGTTGCATAAAGACAAAATTTTAAAACTATTGTTAATCAATTCCATTATTTACCAACGAAATAATATAATTAGTTAATTACATTTACAAAAAATGTTAGGAAAGTGGAGTTGCTGTAGGCTACTAGAGACGACGGAGAAGACGAAGAGAGGGCTGCTTCCTATCTATTGAAAGATGTGAGGATTGTTTTGGAAGATTTGTTCTTTAAACAAATACAAACCTATTGGCCTGCCTATCTATTTTTTTGGGTAAGTATTAGGTAGTTATTGGGCTGCTTATTTAAAAAACAAACAAAAAAATTATTGGCCCTTATTTGGGGCTAGGCTGGGAGAGGTTGGGAGGCTAGGTTGGGTGGGAAAAAAAAATTTCTATAGATTTTTTAAATTTTGGACTGCACTGCAGCCACCTATGCCTAGCCCTAAGTCCGCCCTTGTGTATGGATATGTTGCTTCCAAGTTATCTAATATATAAAGCATGTCTAATAATTGTCTAAAAAAAAAGTTGTCCTTCACCGTGATAGAGATATATGTTGATACAATTAAGATTCTCTACAATAAATTTCACTATAATAATTTTGTTGCAATAATTCAATGACCTATGTTTAAATTTAGGAAATAAAATTACGCCGGTTTTGAGTGTCTAGTTTAAATAATCAATTTACTTCAATTTTAAGTTAAATTATTAAATTATTTATTTTACTTATATGTTTTACTATTGAAAAAATAATAAAATTATTAAAAAAAAATCATGCCAGGGAAATCGGAGTCATCGTGATCACATCACTTTTAAAGCATTAAATCATTTCATCTGTCATATGCGTGAGCAGTACATATACTATTTAAAAAGAATCATGATGCTGATCCTTTAAATCTATTAATTGAGAAATGATATGGGCAAAAAAGAAAAAAAAACTTTTAATAAAGTGAACCTGCAATTTCAATACTTTGCAACAATCTGATTTTTTTTTGTTTTTTAACTCCTCTTGCTCTACCATAGAAGTAAATGTATTGATTAGTGGTTTTACTTCATTCATTGTAATCTAGAGCATTTTTCATTTATTTATTTATTTATCAATGAAAAGAAAAAATTCATTGATGTAACATAGAGTAAACAGAACTTGCATGTAAGTATTAATAGATGAACTTATTGTCTAATAGGTTTTATGATAATTAATGATATTTTTTTATCAAGCACTATTAAAAAAATATCATTAATTGTTAATTTTCAGCGACAATTTAAAATTATCACAAAAAATGTCACTAATTATAAGGTTTTGTGACAGTTTAAAAAAAAGTCATCAATTTTTAACTTTTACCAACAGTTTGAAAAATTCATCATAAAAAACATCACTAATTACAAACTTTAGCGACAATAAAAGTCACTAATTATCAATTTTTAGTGACATACATAAAAAATTATCACAAAAAATAATTTGTAACGACAATTTTACTAAAACTTATTTTCAATAGAATTTGACAAAAATTAAGTTCAATTATTAGGACTTATTGGTAGTTTATCCCATAGTAAATGGGTCACATAAATTACATAAAAAAGCAAGAGGGATAAAGCAGGAATTAGCATCATTGTTTTAAGATCATATCGCAATTAAGTTGGCACATGCACTCCAGCCAATCATATGTTCCTGATCTTACAAAACGTGAATTTAAATAGTCCCCATGTTTACACCATCTGAGTTGAGTTATTTTCAGAAATTTGTCAAAAGATGCAACAAAAACAAAAAGTTGATGGAGCCTGAATGAGGGAGCCGATGGCAGTTGGCCTAAACTTGCTACTCAAAAAAATCAATGAGTTTTACAAAATGATTAAATTTTATTTGTTTACATAACGAGTTGATTTTGAATAAGCTTTTAACAAATCAAACTTGAATAATAACTTGGTTCAATATACAATCCTAATACTAATAGTTTACTTGGGAATCGAAAAGAGAATAAATGATTTGTTAAGTTAAGAGATGAAAAAACAAATTATAGTCTCTCTTCCTCTAATATTATCAAAATAATCTTCTAGTTTTTATAATTTTTAGTACCTAGTTGAACAATTTTGATATTACAAAAAATTAATAGTCATCCTAATTCCTCTCTCTCAATCTCAAAAAGCGAATTTCAAGAGAAATTTGTCTCTCCCCATCTGTTTTTATTTTCTTATATTTCTTTCATCTTTTATAATTTAAAAACAAATGATTCACTAAAATAAATCAAATTTTATTTTCTTTTTTCTTTAAGCCAGGCAATGTTTTAGAAACACCCCTTTTTTCTTTTTTTTCTTTTTTCCCTTGGGTTTCATGATACATAAAACACTAGTTGTTGGTTTAACAAATTGAAGAAAGAGATGTAATTATTCGTAATTTTTTTAGAAAAATACAATTGATTTGTAATTTTTTCTAAAGAAAATGCCAAAATAAAGGTATGAAAAAGTTGGATAAAGCACATATGTAGAGAGAGATGAGAGGAGTTAGTAAAAGCTAGACAAAGTTAAAATTGTACAAATCGGGCAATAAAAACTAAATTTGGCAGTGGGTCAGCAAAAGATTTTCAGCTTCCCATTTATAAAACTGTAACTTCGGGGTTATTTGGTTTGTATTTCAAAATATATTTTTTGAGAAATTTTTTTAAAATTTTGTTTAGTTTAAATTTTTTGATTTTTTTTTTTCTAAAATCACTTTCTCTTTCATACATATCAATCAATTACTTTTTCTCTTTCAATCATTTTTTGTCTTCCACATATCTACTCAATTACAACAAAATATTAAATTATCCAAAACTCCAAAACTATTTTCAACATATAGTAGGGGTAATTTGTACTTTCCGAATCTCTCTCGATGCATCCCATCTTCCTGTACCTTTAATTTTCATGTTAATGAAATTTTTACTTTGCCGATCAAAAAAAAATAAATAAATAAATAAATATACAATCAAACAAATCAAAAAAAATTCTGAACTCTTTTTTCAATTTTTTTTTAAAAATTTATCTCAAAACACAAATCAAACACACTTTTATCATCCAATCTAAAAAAATAAAAAATAAAAAAGAAAAAAAAAAGAAAAAAGTCACACTCCTCTTGAAATGAAGAACTAAACCACTGACCCTGACCCTGACCCATCCATCTCTCCTTCTTGTCTGTTTCTAAGTCTCTACAGTGAAGTGAGTGTACAGTTTCAATCTCTCTCTCTCTTCTAGGCGAGGAGAGAGAGGGCAATGGGGAATGAAACTCAACTGTTTGAGAGAGACAGACACTGCTGAGAAGTCTTCTTTTTTTGGGGAAGGGACCCACTCACCTGTTTGATTATTTTGCATGGATATAGATATATAGGTCAATATTAGATGATAAAACAGCAGTTTAACAAAATAGAGAAATTAAAAAAAAAATGCTAAAAACAATTTTAGGCTGTTCTTAGTCTTAAAAAATGTATTAAAAAAATTAAAATATATATAAACATTTTTGAGATATATAAAAAAACATATTAATATTATATTTTGACATTTTATCTTTTTAATAACAACTGTTATTAGCTAGATTCGTAAATTCTATTTATCCAATAAGTTTGTCTTCCATGAATTGCGCACAACCATAGAATATGGAGGAAATTATTAGATTGTCTCCTAATATTATGTTATTTTTAAATTTTATTGAGTGAATTATTTTTATCTCTCAAGCATTCAATAAAAATATCAGAATTATTCTATCAGAAAAGTTTTATATTACATCATTGATTAGGAGTATTTTGTGAAGTATTTTGTAACTAATAATTTCCCTGAATAGGCATATGCAAGATAATCATTCAATAATATTAGAATATAATGTGATATTGTTTGAGTGGTGCTCTCAATCAGTGACAAAAAAATTATTAGGCATTAAAAAAATTATGAGGGTTGATTTTCATGAATTGTACGAGACCATAGAATGTGACAATAATTATTAAGTGGTTCTGAAATATTGGGAGATGTTATGTACTTCTTTAAAAAAGTATGCATGGTATACACTTCATAATAATACTACAAAATTTTGTAATATAAACTATAAAATAACATTGGATGCACACTATAAAGTTGTTATTAGTAACTTTTATTACAAATTGACATAACACATCCCAAACATTAATAATTTTTACTCAAAAATTTTGTAATTTTCTTATGATATACCCCATTTTTAAGGGTGCACATAATAAAATTTTTGATGTATTATGTGATATTGTTTATATAATACTCTCAATGATATTTTAGAAACTAGCTATTTTAATTAATTTTTTTACGAAAAAACATACAAAAAAATAAAGATAATAGTTAACTTTTTAACAATGAATTTCTGATTTTTTGACTTTCCAAACATACCCTCAAAGTGTATAATTTGACATTAGTTTAAATATCATTATTTTTTTTACATTCAATTGTCTTTGACCTCGTATATTTTTAATATAGATAAGACTTTTTGTTATTTATATTATAGGAATTAAGTTATTGAAATATTTAAAAATTAACAAAAAGAAGTTAAATATATTTAAAAAAATTAAAAAAATTCAGTACTCAACTTAACTCGAGAGAGGTCTATAGCTATAGGTAAGGGTGTGCGCGGTGCGGTTCGGACGGTTTGAAAGTAAATTTATAAACCAAATGGCAGGTTAGTGGATTAGCGGATTGACAAATTGCGGTTTGGGTGGTTTTTGACGGATTGGCGGATTGAAGAATATTCTAACTAATTATCATACATTTGTATAATATATAACACTAATTTGTATAATATTTTTTAGATATATAACACAAAATAATTTTACATAATATATTTCATATATATGGCCACTAATTTGTAATAAATTTCATATCTTAAATCTCTCTCACACTCATTTTTACATTGATATTTCATTGGAGGTTAAAAAATATATATGTATTAACTATCACGGAGTGGAGCGGTTCGATTAGCGGATTATAAATTTTAAAATTTAAACCGTAATTAGCAATTAAAACAATACAAATAAATACAAATCAATGTGATTTTAACCGATTATGTGATATTTTACACCGCCATAACAATAGGTGCGTGTACACCAATTGCAAACATGCGCATAGAATTTAAAAGGAAAAGAGAGAGGGAGAGAGAAAGAGTACAGTAGTAGTAAAAAGTTGTTTAGAAAGTGTTAAATAATAAGTATTTTTTTTTTATAAAAAAATAAAATGATAATCTGAATTAAAAAAATAAAAAATGTATTCCAAATAACTCTTAAGTAAGTAAAGTAAGTATTCTGTGTAAAGTCTGTACGAGAATCTCGCATTCTGCGGTCAATCGGAAGGGACGTTCGATTAGACATTTAGTGGGCCCAACCCGACCCAAACCACTGCAAGCCCCCCACGTGCATCCCTGTCATTCATGTCTCCTGCCCATAAAAACCAAAATTCAGACCCAAAAAAAAAAATATATTTTAAAAAGCCATCACTTTCGGCCCGATCCGGTCCGGTCCAGTTCAGTCCAGATACCTAACCAAAAAAGCCCACAAAATTCACGCTCTCCCGTCCCCTCCCCTCCTTTTTTTTTAAAAAAATATTTTTTTAAATAGACATAGTAAAAATGACTAGGATAATTTATTTGGTAAATTATTTTTGAAAAATAAAAATAGAAAATTAAAAAAAAATTTAAAATTTAACTCTTGTAACAAAATAATTTTTTAATTTTGTTAATTTAAATTCTAATTTTTTTCAATTTAATCCATTAAATTATTTTCGTTAAGTAAAATTGGTAAAATAAAAAATATAATTAATAATTAAATACAATTTAAATATACATAAAATATCTAAAATATCATAGAATTTCCCTTGTTTTGTAGAATAGAGCGGACATTAAAATTTCACTTTCTTCTAGAATTGTAAATAAACTAAACTATTCACGAACATGCTCGATTCAGCTTATTTAGTAAACGAGCTAAGCTTAAATTTGACTACTAAGCTCATATAACAAACGAGTCGAGCTAAACTCATATAGTAACCGAACTTAAACTCAACAAAACTTGATTCAACTGGTTTATAATCATACTTCCCCAAACTTTACGAGGGAACCACAGGTCAAGGTCTTTCAAAAGAAGAAGAAGAAAACGGTGGGTGTGCGGGCCATGGGTGGGGAACCCCACTGTCGTCCCACTTTGCGTGGGTGATGCGCTTATTGGACTTTTTCCCCCACTCTTGTACGGACCTCTCCCACCTCCTCACCTCGGCTACAACCCATACATGGAATTTTTAATACTACCTGAATTCATTTCTTTTTCTTTTTTAATTTTTTTTTATTTTATTAGAAGAACTGTATAAAAAAGATTGAAAGAAATTGTATAATAAATTACGATGAATTGTCATGTCACTTGTGAGTGAAGTCATTGGATACTCTCGTGTCTAACTCAACTTGTTTTTTGTGATATTGGATGGATTCATGTAATGGCTTCCATATAAAAACTATGGAAAATGATTATTTTCAAAAAAAATTTCTTTTTCTTTTTTTTTAAATGGAATTTTAAATATGAAATAATAGACCAAATTTTATTCAACAACGTGGTTTTCCTTCCTCCACTCAATTAAATTCAAGTTGTAAGACAAGCAATAAAATTTACTCTATATAATAAAAGAGAAGCAGCATTCATTATTAAATACCCTTCAACTATGCAAATTTTTATTTTATTTTTTACCACAAGGGGTACAGCATTTAAATGATTATAATGCTAATACATCATTTGGATAAAAGTCAAAAATTACATAAATAATTCTCTATTGGATTTGACATCTCTCCAATTCCTTTACAAGTGTCCTTGTCAAACAGTTAAAGCTATATTGGGATTGACAATCCACTTTATAGTTGCTTGTTGAGATTTTACTAATCATTTTTAAGATCATCAAACATTTTTAAATGTCTACTTTTCTCAGTTTAGAGGCATTTTGATATGCCCACTCTTCTTCAGTTCTAAAGAGCACTTGGGACTTTAAAAAAAAAAAAAAAAAAAAAAACTACATATTCCTAATAAATTAAATTTCATCGTGAATAATTGATAATTTAATATATTATTCATTTTAATAGAGTACTAGAGGCTTCAATAATCTTGAAGGTAGCTAGTTAACTGATCACCCTTATCTTTATGCTATGTTTGTTTTATTCCATGAGGCATGGGTTTGAATTGACAATTGGTTGGACACACCACAAAAACATATGTTTAGTTGGGAAATGCTACGAGACTAAGAGTCCGGGAGACATGAAGACCCTAAAAAGATGGGATTAACACTTTTAGGAAAACAAAAATGCTTTAGAGCTCTAATATAGGAGCTTTAATAGCTCTAATAGAAGGTGGGTCCCACTCTGATGTGATGTTTGTGCCTTGCTTCTTCTTCTTCTTCTTATTCTTCTTCTTTTTTTTTTTTTTTTTTTTTTTTTTTTGACACATCACTAGAGCTCAAATTAGATCTAGATCCTTAAGAAAATGTGGTATTAGTAAAAAGGCTATTTTGCCTTATATAATGAAAGCTTTTTGGAGACTTAATCCCAACGAACTAATGTCACCAAATTAGTACATAAATAAACACATTATTTTACATCTCCAACCTAATATCATTACAGTAATAATTTCGTTACTCAATCTCACTATACTCATAGTTCTACCAAACTTAATATGGTAATAAGACATGACCTTAAGTGGGCCTGTATGATTGGGCGAATTACAACATAGGATTGCGATTATTAATTCATGAGACTTACATTCCCTTGTTTAGTTGTAAATTTTATTATTTGAATTATTTTCTTATGAATTTTTATCCAACAAAATTGATAAAATTTTTAATCCTACAATTAATAATACAAAACAAACATAAAATTGTAATTATACATTTATATATTCATTACAAAACAAATGTGAACAACAACTCATTAATCTCTCACTATTAATCTTACTAATCAAAATATATCGGGCACAAATCTCCAAGCTTCACATTAATGGTAAAGACACTTTAAATGAATGCGTACCCACTGCTGTTGTACTGACACAAAAAAAAAAAAACAAAAAAGACTGAGGCCCCCTTTTGGCAGCACCCCCCTCTTATTGGTTGAAAACTGTTTTTTTTTTTTTTTTTTTTTTTTTCTCCCCCACTCACCAACCCCCACGTGTGTGTGGGGGGTGGAGGGGGTGAGAAGGGGGAGGGGGTCTGTATCGCGTTTGAAAAAAAAAAAACAAAAAACAAAACTAGCATTATCACATCATGCTGTATAATTTTTAAGCAAGTATAGAATTTTTCATATTATTATAGTTCAGTGTAAGTGTGCACTGTGTTGACTAAAACTATAAATGTTTTGGCCGGCTTGCTGGTCGTGGGGCAATATATATATATATATATGGAACAATTATTGACACAAAAAATTTATAATTTTCCAACTTGCCATTTTTTTTTTTTTGTTGAAATTTTTGGAGTGTGTACTGTTTTAGTCTTTACCCTAGATAGGTATATTAATTGAAGTGTCTGTACAGCTTCCTTTATCTCTTTTTAGGTCATCATCTTCATTTAATACTTTTATCTACATCTGTAATTCAACATACATACATAGCTACATACATAAAATATGCATTTACATATACATCATGGCCCTGTTTGGCATGGTTTTTTTTGGCTAAAGTAGCCAATAAAGATAAAATAGACTAAAATAATTAATAAGATAAAATATCACATTCAAACCATAATCATTTCACTTTTCTCTCACAACTATCAAATTAATTACCAAAAAAAAAAAAAACCAATTAACTTCCAAACATAACTTTTTTAGTTAGGTTAAAATAGCCAAAAAGTCAAAAAGCCAAAAAAACCATAGCCAAATGAAGCCTATATATGTATATGCTCTATCTGTCAAGGTTGGACAAGTATACATTTTCAAGACAAAATGGGTAGGAAATCAACTACGGTCTTGATGTTATGTTACTAATTTCTGATAATTCCTGTTTCAATGTTTTATCTGAGTCTACTCTGCTTTTTAAGCTTTTCTTTGGTTCTTGGGACCTAACTTCTATCTGGTATTTGTCCAATTAAAAAATTTCTCTCAAGGATCAAATGGAAGTTTTTTCTAACTCGTAGGTTAGTTATGAGTGAGATACATATTTGATTGCTTGCATGCATTAAACTATTATAGCTGAATAACCATTAATTTCAAATTCGATGCCAAGTAAAATATCAGCAATATAAAGAAGAGATTAAGAGTAAAATTTTAATTACTCAGAATTTGTTAAATTATTCAAAATGCACGTATAAGATGCCATGAAAAAGAACATGAGTGTCTTACTTGTTATCAATGACAAGTAACCATCTGATAAGTACATCCATGGATGGGAATTAGAGGCATGCTTTGAATGCTAGCGGAGGCGGCTTCTTCAAATTCAAGCTGCTGAAAGTGGGAGAAATGAGCAACAAGTCAGTGAAAGAACCAAGAATTTTATCAGAACAGAATGTTGGTATCTACCACTCCTCATTTTATCATTTATCCCCTCAAGCCCCATTCAAAAACAGATCAGATTTAAGAGCACGGGTTGATCTGATCTTACCCGAGAGTCTAAAGATGTTCATTTCTCAGTGATGCCAATTGAAGAGAGGTAGAAGGGCAACAATGACAAGCAGCAGAGACCGGTTGTGCAAGCTGAAAGAACTACAACAAAGTGAGTACCACAGGCAACAGCATTGAAACAGCGAAAGAACTGGCCTACAGAGTTCGAAAAAGGCTTTCCTTGAAGTTCAAATTGAACTGCAGATCTTTAATAAGAGGATTTCTCCCATCAGAACCTCAAGTCATTCTAAACTGATTTCTAGATTCAAACTTTTTCTGCTCAACAAGCACAAATCTCAGTTAATACTGGAGAACTAAGCAAACTTCAGATCTTAATTCACTTGATAGGATCGATCCAACTGTGTCATAAAGCCACACACACAAAAAAAGAGGATAATAGTAAAAGCTAACAAATGCATCAAGGTGCCTCTAAGTTTTCACGATAAGAAATTTAGTATAATTGATCAACAAGCATGCATGCTAGCAAAATAATGATGGAAAAAAAATTGAAAGAAAAAAAAACCTGCACCATCCTTGTGTGCCTTAAACATGCGGTAAAAAGGGAGAGAGGGAAGATGAGAACATAACCCTAAATGAGAAAAAAGAAATGCAAAATGAAAAAACAAGAAAGAGAAACAGAAAGAATAGTGCAGAGATCAAACAAAGGTTAGATATCAGTTGAAACCTAATTCTAAAAATTAATTGGTTGATCTAAGGGCTTGTTATCCCATGAAATATGAATTCGCGACTCCTGATTATTACAATGATGCTGATAATGACACTGCCCATGATGTCGATGATGACGATGATAATGGCAATAAGAAAACTCATTACCTAAAGCATTCCAAGAATTTGTGGAGTGGCAATATTTAGTTTCAGAAAATTCTTTGATTTTTCTTCCAAAATGTTCAAAAAGGGTGTCACACATAGAGCAAATCTGAATGACAATTCCCAGACTTCCACCAAGTCATAGCATCTGCATTAACAAAGCTCTAAAATGTGCATTAGTAAGGTCCAATAAAAACAGATCATCTCAAACTAATTACTCTATTTTAAGTCCTCAAGTGAGAAGGGAAAAATAAAGAGAAGAAGCTGGATAGGATAAGACGTCATGCACAGTCGGACAAAAGACAAAATTCTTCAAATAACTGATGACATTAAACACCTTTAAATTCTGTCATAATTACAAAATCAGGACAATGTTGATCAGGCTAACTGGCCTGAATACTAAAATCAACAACAGCAATGGCAGAACACTATGTTCAACTTTATATGATTCTATTGTAGAGTGTAATGACTCGGTATGAAGTAAAACCTGCAATAACTTAAAATCAAGTCTTATTCACACTGTAGGCTCTTGGCTATTCACCCTCATCATCACTAATAATAAGAATAACATTACTTTGACAGATGGAAGATTTTTCTGGTATTTGCTTCTCAGAAGCCAAAATGCCTGTAGGACCTTCCTTCAAAACAGTTTGCTTATAAGACAAACTGTGTGGAGGCTCAACTAGTGCGACTCCTTTCCTGAGACGAGCATGCAAATTTGAATTAACAGTAAAGCTTCCCTTTTCCTTAAACTGAAGGCCAAGGTCTGACCTTTCTTTTTCAGATTGTGATGTACACAGCATGCTAATTTTATCAGAAAAAAATTCCGACGGCTTCTTTGTTTGCGCAGAGGAAGCATCAGATATGACACCCTCTGAACTGACTGTAAAAGCTGTCGTATTTTCTTTCTCTTTCAGTTTGCTATTGATGCCATTGGTCATTGTGGTGTTATGGGATTTGAAATCTTCTTGATTTGCCCCAGTAAAAGGCAATCCATCTCCGACAACACTGGGTACCTGAAACTCTTCTATGGGGAAATGAGTACGCATGGCTAGTCCAAGGTTTTCCGTAGCCCATCTATAAACTGCACTTAATTTCCCTTCCAAAGCTTCAGCAAGGACATTTAACTTGGTGATTGAATATCGGAAGAGGAAAAATCGGGCACTCCACGGACATGAGCAGAGCTGCTTTGAATGTTTTAGACAAGAATATCGGTCTGGGGAACACGGACAACTTGTGGCAGAAAGGTGTAAATCATAGAGACATATAACGCACTCCCGCTTACTAGTAGAGTCAAAGTCCATTTCCATCTCTTGTGATTGTGATGAATTGCAAAGATATTCCCTCCTCAAGCTTTCTTGCTTAACACGTGACTATGCAAGAAAGAAAAACATTTCACGAACTCAGTGACATGCTAAGGTTGATGAATTTGATGAGAACAAAAATTTAAAATAGAATAAACATATATATTAAAAAATACGACATACAATAATATATCAAACTATATGTTTTAAACATGTCCCCAACATGTCGTGTCATGCATTCTTTGAGAATTTGTGTGTCTACGTGTCCATGCCGTGCTGTGTCATGTGTCCGTGCTTCTTAGGATGACATATTTCACATTCATATTAGGACAAGTACAAATGTGGAATTTACAACCGGCTGCCTAGAGTGTGCCTATTATCTGAAACAATATGAATTCACAAAACTTGGGGGCTTACCTTAAGTGCTTTTGCTAAGATCCCATCCTTTCCACATAAAGCTTTCCATCTTAGATAATATTCAGAGTTCTTCCTCATTAATGAGATTTCCCATTGCGCCCTAACAACTTCCATGGCTGCCCTAAGCAACAGCTTATCATGAGAGATTGATGTCTTCCTACCCTGCTCACCATAAAGTTCCACAGCATTCTGGCCATGAGGTAACCAGTCAAAGGGAGAAAACTTAGCTTTTTCAGTACAATTGAAGCCACAATCAAATCCAGATTGATAAGTTCCTGGGAGTACAAGGACAAACTCCCTAGGATACTGTACACAACGATATACAGGTATACCCTCGGACTTCAATATGGAGGGGGAGAGTTGCGTGACCTGTACCAAGAATTTATATATCCATGATATGGTTTATTTTTAATAATACGCATATCAACAAAAAAACATAATAACAAGTCACTGAAATTTAAATTATAATTAAAATTATGTGTTCACTGATTCCCAGTTTCCTTTTAGTGCAAACCATTTTGCAATAAAATTCCAAAATCAAGAGAACAAAATCCCCAATTAGCTAGGGGTGAGCATGGTTCGGATTGGATCGGATTGGAGTAAAACCAAGACTAATCCGTTATCTACGGATCCTAAAAAATTGGAACCAATCCAATCCGTTTAAATCGTGGAACCAATCCGAACCAATCCATTTAAACACGGATTGGATCGGTTTAGGACCACAGATTTATATAATTAAATAACAATATATATATAACACTTTAATTTCAAAAAATATAAATATAGCATCATATTAGTTTCACAATAGCAACATGTTTTTTCGTAATAGCAACAAATTGTTCTAGAATTTAAACAACCATAAGAAAACTAGTTCCACCATAAGTATTTAGACCATTACAAATTAACACTAAAAACTAGCTAACAAAAGTAATAAAAGAAGATATTATGTAAGTTTAGGTTTTGATTTAAGTTTTATATGAAATAAGAGAAGATACTATGCAGGAGGGTGTATAATAAAAATAAAGACTATTTGTATACGGTCCGGATTGGTTCCAATCCGGAACCGTGGGGTTCAATCTGGAACCGATTCGTGAACTACGGATTTTTAATTTTTCAATTCGGAACCGAACCACGGATTCAAAAAACCAATCCAAACCTACTGGATTGGACTGGATCGGATTACGAATTTTACGGATTCCTTGCTCAGCCCTACAATTAGCGGAAAGCCCCCAAGGGTTAGAAAGAGAACCAGAACACTTTATTCTAATCAATGTCAATATCCTTCAATTACACTATGTACAAATGAGATTACACCACCCTATTTATAGGCTACACAACTAATAATAGGACACTTGAATCACTAAGTGGACATTTACATGCAACTCATTTTTAACACTTGGCACCTTTATTCTACTACATCACCTTTCCTCTGTCACGAGAAACATAGTCAATATGAGAAAGCTCAAAATCAAATTAAACAATCAGAAAATAAAGGATACCATAGTGAGAATTGTAAGATAGATGACTTCATCTCGGAATCTTTTCCTATTTGATTCTCAAACCACTATTCAAATTCACAACTAGGAAACACCTGAATGAGACTTTAACATCAAATCACCACCATATGTTTTAGTTAATGGGAAGGTGTATGCACACACACTCTGTACAGGTTCAACACCCTTGGGCACCTCTTTTGTTTTATAAACAAGTGAAGTGGCATGATGGAATGTATAATGCTGGTAACTTTCACCCATTGGGCACACCAACTAATGACGCTTTAACTTATAACTACACCCAACAAGAGAGTGGAAAAGCACTCTATAAGGTAATAGAGAAAGCCGTGAAACAACTGACTAATTTTGATATTGATAAAAAAGGGGCAGGAGAGGGGGGGGGGGGGGGGGGGGGGGGGTTGGGGTTGGGGTTGTGGAATACTTCTTTTATTGTCTGTAATGCAGTCCATCATCATAAGAACAAGATTCATGTGATGAGAGCACAATGTGCAACACCAATCCCATTCAATCATCATCCATTAGGAATCCATACTTCTTGTGAAAAACAAGGCCATTGAAGTTTTCACATGAAAAAGAAAAATATTGCCTCTTTTGGAAAAATCTATAAATTATGGAACTTTCAGAGAAAGCAATGTCAAGAACCAATAGTTTATCCTCTTAAGGGCTGAATCCAGACATCATGATTGGACTAGGAAAATTCTACAGATAAGCAAAAATGATATTAGTACATTTCCTTCAAAACGTATGTCAAGCAACTTATAGCCTACTTGGAGGGGCATAAGTCAATAAAGTGATTGATGATGTTTCTGATTTCATTTATCTAAAATTAACCATTTTACATTTTATCTTTCTGACGTGAAAATATGCAATTAAAAATTTCTGACAATACAAATTAAAGCAATTGGCTTTGGCCAGTTCTATGATGAAAATATAACACCAATGCTCTATTTGGTTGACTGGAATGAGATGAAATGGAATGGAATAGTCATTCCTTAAGCTCCCCTATGGAATGATCATTCCCTTACAATTGTGAGTAATGCTTCATTCACAATGTATTTTTCAATTATTTTTTTAGTCAACCAAACATGGGAATGGACATTTTGATGGGATGATCATTTCATTCCAATCTATTCCAGTGAACCAAACACTACCCAAAGGTACTACTAACATGCATTCCATCTAAATTTTTGAGCAATAGGAGCATTTCTCTAACATGATGCAGTATAGAATAATAAGGAGATCATTACTCACCATTTTATTAAGCAATCCAGAATTTTCTACTAGCACGTCAGGAAAGTACTTTTTCACAGCTGCCTCAAACTTAAAGTAACATCGTCCTGGTATGCCATACCATACTTTTGGAGCACCCAAATGCATGTAACACAGTGAATACAAGTGATGCTCTTCAACTTTCTGTTTCTCAAAAGTAAACAATTAAATCAGATCAATGATCAATCTATATCCAGGCAGCTGGATGAACTAACATGTTCTGCTTAACCAGATACTGAAAGAAAGAGTTTGAATATGATTAAATTGGATTGCCAAGAGCAGAAAGAATCAAACAGAAAAGTTAATTCATTCATGGGCATTGAAAAACTTTACAATCTCACCCAAAGAAGAGATGAAAAACACATTCCTACAAAGAGCCGAGGGAGCGAAATGCTAGAAGTCTTGTTGCTCTCAAAAGCAAGAAGAGAACCAGGCAACTTAGAAATATTATTCAAGTTCCAACCAGATTCTTCGTATTCAGGATACTCAAATGTCTCTGCTGAATCTGATACTACTGGAAACCCACTTCCAAGAACTCTAGATTCCAGATTAAGACCAAGTAGCACCTAAAATATCACAACAGAATGATAAGGTAAGCTGGTAAATAAAAACAAGTTAACAAAATGGTCACTCGATGGGCTAGTTATGCTTTCTCCAACAAACCTCTATCTCTTCAGTTGGATTCTCAACAATCCGTCTGTATTCACCCTCAATATTTTCCACTGAAGGCTCCCAGTGGTTTTCAAACACGGAGGAATTATCATCTGACTCTGTAACCCTGCCCTCCATGCAAAAATACTGCCTTTTGAAATCATCTGCATATTTCTTAAAAGTTTCTAATGTGAACTCTTCACCAGGTTTGAACTCAAAGCCTTCATTATAATGCCCAGTTTTATCAGGGTCTGAGACAAATACTTCATCTGATCCACATTCCAAGCTCATTCCCAAAGTTCTTCTCCTTTTTCCCTTCATCTTCTCATGATTTCCCTGAAGTTTTCTCTCTGAATACAAATGTTGTAACTCATTAATCCGTTGACTATAAGTAGTGAACTTGGAACATTCCCATATGTTCTTTTCCTTAAGAAGGCATGGTGGTTGCCATGAAGGAGGAGGAACAATACGGCAAATTCCGTAGGACCCTGCTTGTGGCCGTATGCTTGCAACATACTTAAGTGTGTCTTTGAATTCCTGAAAGAAGATTCAAAACTCATAAAGACAGACAAATATTTCATATCCGGCAGGCAAAGCACCAAGCTGAACAAAATATAATGTCAACAAAAAGTCTAGGCAAAAAAATGAAATGCATAAACTAATTTTTTGAAGTTGTAAAGAAACACCTCTTCAGATGGGTGGAAAACAGGAGCATCTTCAAATACAGTCATGCATGCCCCTTCTGGACGCCACCTTGCTGTGACCTGTTCCAAAAATTCATTATACGATATTTTTTTTATTGATGTCCAAAACATCAGGATGGAATATGGATTATGAGCATAAAGCAAGAGACGGAAGTTTAATCTGGTAATGCATTGGAATTTCCACAAATCAAAATTATAGATTTGCTACTTAGAGATCAGTAGTTCAATAAAATAAATAATTGTTGACTTGGTAAACAACTACAAACCTTCTGGCAATTACTACAAATTGAACATCCACGGGTCACCCCTTTAGGAAGGCAAGTCTTCGAAGGAATATTCTGCAAAAGAAGTTCAATATCAGCTAGGCCTATCATCTGTTACCCAGAGTTGGGTATGGCTGTTAGACTCGCGTATGCGTCCAGAAATCGGATTAACATATTATTCAAATTGTAGAGTACAAAGACTTGTCTAAAAAGTATCCAAAAAGTGGATAGGGATACGAGGAGACGGCATAAAGCATTCGACACCAATTTTTTCCCACATATCAAATGTTGCAATAATAAAGAACTGCTATAAAATATAAAATAAAATTAGCTTTAATTTCCAGCTAATAAATGTATCTTAATTAATGTAATTCCCATTTAATAAAGGAAGCTTTTGATTGCTTTGTGTATGCCACGGTTTATATGGAAAACTATAAAGCTTGAATTTTACAGTGATATTAAACTACTAACCTTCTATATTCTATCTCTAACTTTCAAAACTTATTTAATTACGATTTTGTTAATGTGCGCCCATGCAATAAAG
The DNA here is from genome assembly GCA_036172215.1 of Camellia granthamiana. NCBI lineage: Eukaryota > Viridiplantae > Streptophyta > Magnoliopsida > Ericales > Theaceae > Camellia > Camellia granthamiana. The sequence continues at coordinate 15,479,773 of CM069915.1, forward strand.
AATGTACAATCTTTTTAAATCATCTTAATATGTGCCCTGAGAGCACACATTAACAAGACCCATTTAATTATAATAAATGAGTTTTGCTCTGGTGTGGCAGCTCCTCAATAATTTTATTATATATTTCCCATGTCAAATTTAACAAAATAAATGACACATCATGACATGCTGAAAATGGGTAACATTATGTACACACCACACTAGATTATAACCTTGATTTATGGATCTAAAAACTGTTTCTTCTTCTAAGTCTAGCACGTGCAAAGTGGTTTTTTTCTTTTTTTTCAGTATTGACACGTGTCACTTCTCAAATAAAGGTACAGGGAGGCGGAGAGCCGACAGTGCACAAGTATCTTACAAATTAATTGACAGATCAAGAGACAAGAAAACTTTTACACACACACAGAAGATTGAAGGCGATGACCAATTAGACGAGAAGGCAAGGCAAACAGAGAGTATACCAGGTCCTAGGGCTCTGATATGTTTCAATGGCAAAGGGGCTCGACCTAGGTTGGGTGACGACAATAAGACCATGATAATACAGCGCAGACGAAGTTGGAAAACCTAAACATCGGCAACTGTAAGTAAATTTTCTGTTTTGCTTTGCTGTCTTTGTGCTGATAACCAGTGTTGCGTCCAACACAGATCCCATACCCGCACCCATGTCACGTCGTGTCATGTCAACACAGATACTTCCTCTCAAACTGCCGAGTCCATGTATTTGAATCCTACGTATACATAGACGGACTAGAACAAGAACATTGCCAAAATTTCCATAACAAGGAAAATTAAATCCTCAAGCATCATAATAAAATAATTGGTTTATTCAATAAGTTTCATAATTCACCATGATACTCGAGCTTAGTCACACACAAAGAAGCAACACTTGTTATGCACCAGCTAACTTTCAGTCCCACTATGTTGGTTACAATCCTAAAATAAATTCCAACATAGATGGCCAGTTTTGCTGGCCCCCTCCAATTTGAACTGCCCCATTTACTTATAAATAGCTTTTAACCATACAAATTCATAATCCTGAATACATCTAAATGGAAGTCATCTAAAAATTATGTTTTGAAATGGATTTTGCCATTCCAAGTAAACTTAAAATTGACTGTGCAAAAAAATATGGCATATTTTATAAATGCTCATCCCCAAAAGTTATATTCTACACTGAATGCTATATAAATTGGAATGGTGCCTTCTGAGTTCAAAGTTTGCAGAGGCCCACACATTTCAAATAAAAACTGCAACACACCCACAGGTTTCAGAAAAACACTGCCCGAGGCCCACAGATTTCAGAAGAATATTGCTAAAGTTTTCCATTCCAAAGGCATCATGACTACATACACAGACCAACAAAGTTGTTCAATACAGTTTTTCGCAAGAACAGGAGCATACAAAGAATGCCTTAGCTTTCAGCAAGAGTATTTGCATTGAATTGCACAAAATAGCCTTCTATTTGATTATATAACAATAAGTATGGGATGTGAAAGAATAATGCACAAAAGTAGTTTTTTTATCAGGGTCATGTAGCTAGTCACTAATCACCATGCCCTATATAATCTTAAGAGTAATTCTTCATGGGCTAGTCCTTTACCTCATAGCAATAAACACGGAGCTCATATCTCCCTACTAATGAAGACATCCGTCTTTGCTGAACTTCGAAGAAATAGATTCATGCCTAATTTTACTTTCTAAACTTTGCAATGTCTTTCTTTATAATGCACTAAAACATATTTAACCTCTCATAAAAGTAGACCAGGTTTATTGAACTCCACGTCACTTCTACCATGCCCTCTAATAGTAATAAATTTACTCACTATACCTTTACAGAATATAAAAGAACTTCAAATAAATAAATTTTCACTCATAAACAGTCAATATACTGTGGCATCAATTTATAATCCCACATTTTAAAAATAATGCATGGGACAAAAAAAAAAAAAAAAAGAAAAAAAAAGAAAGAAAGAAAGAAAGAGAAGAAAGATGACCATATCAAGCTGTTCAGAGTCGGATTCCTCATGTTTGTGAGTGTACTGATCATCAAGTAACCACGGTCTACGCTTGAGAGACCTCTTAAGCTTTGTAATGTCATTTATGCTGCAAGTAATGTCCACCTGTGTTGGTTCTGGTTCAAATTCCATCCCCAAGGCCATGGAGCTACAAGTTTCTTCACTATTTTCTACCCTCTTCAGCACAAAAGATGTAAGTGACGCAAAACCAGGTGGAACTGAGAGCTTCTCCCCTTCACCATTTTTAACCCCCGTCTTTGTGTGTTCTGTCCCCATTAGGACTGAAAACAAAGGAACCTTTAAGTAAACGCCAAGACCAAGGAGTCTTAATTTCAGCCTCTGAAATTATAAATTGAACCATCTGATTTTAGAATACCAAGAAGATAATGAAGTAGAAAAGTACCTCTTTCTCGCTACAGTGTTAAAAATAACAGTTGTTTAGCATTATCCTGCATCCCTCCTCCTTGTCAAGACTCATGATCCTTATAAAAATCCTAAACTTTGAAAAGTTCATCTAAAACACAAGAGGAAGGAAAAGAGAAGGATTTCAAAACGTTGACTATAGACAAGCAGTGTCTACATGAATATGACAAACACCAACATCATAAAAAATAAACATGCCATATGCCTGAACATGTTGTTAGGTTTCACACTTTTAAGCATATGTGTATTAAGGGTATATGTGTATTAAGGGTAGTTTAGTCAGTGGTAGCAATTAGGGTAGCATAGTTGTCTTATATATATATATTTCTTGTAATTCGTTTCCATTCAATTTGAATAATACAGTACTTAGTTCCTAACTAAGTTTTCATGGTATCAGAGCAAGGTTTTGATAGCTAACTTCTTGTTGGTGTTGGTATGAACTGAAGGCAGGCTTGTGGTTGCTTGTCTTCGTTTGCCACTATACACCCTTGCATCGAAGTTGAGTGGGCTTGCTTGTGCCTTACGAAGTTGCGATTCACAGTCGCGTTGGTGTCTTGCGAAGTCGAAGTCGAAGTCGAGCGGGCTTGTTTGTGCCTCACGAAGTCGTGATTCACAGTCGCATTGGTGCCTTGCGAAGTCGAAGTCAAAGTCGAAGTCAAGTGGGCTTGTCTGTGCCTCACGAAGTCGCGATTCACAGTCAAAGTTGTTTCTCTCTCACGACTCTCCCTCTCATCTCACAGTCGCGTTTGATTCTTCTAATCACGACTGATATTGCCTCGTTTGGTTTGAAGGTGTGATACTTAGGTAATCTGCCTCAGCTTCTCTTCTTCTTTGTGTTGCTGTGACTTCTTTGTGGTCCTGTGGTCCTGTGACTTCTCTGTGAAGTTCTTTATATTTTGATATTATGTCTAGTGGAATGTCAGATTCACTTCAAGCCATTAGCGTGAAGTTAGTGGGAGATAATTATGTTTATTGGGCCTATGTCATGAAAAAATTTCTTCTAGGTAAAAATGTTTGAGATGTTGTCACTGGTCATTCTCCTATGCCCACTGATGCCAATGTTGAAAAGTTTCAAGATTTACTCTCTACTAGGCAAGTTACTAACACCAAGATTATTACTTGGATTAATAATTCTGTAGATCAGTCTATTGGGATTCATTTTGCCAAGTTCACTACTACGAAACAAATTTGGGATCATCTATCTCGGTTGTATGTTCAATCAAATTTTGCTAAACGGTATCAGTTAGAACATGAGATTCATTCTACTCAACAAGGCGAAAAGAGTATCCAGGAATTTTATTCTACCATGACTGGTCTGTGGGATCAATTAGCTTTTACTGAGCCTAAGTCATTGAGCACTCATGCGGCATATTGTACTTATCAAGAGGAGTAGCGGCTGGTTCAATTCCTAATGGCCCGCCCTTAGGGATGATTTTGAGGGGCTTCGCGGCACTATACTGCATCGGAGTCCTCTCCTTTCTGTTGATTCTGTGGTTAATGAGTTATTGGCTGAAGAACTTCGCTTCAAAACAGCTCCTAGCAAAGGATTGCTTCCTTCGCCAACTCAGACAGTTATAGCCGTTCCTACTGGTCATTCTTCTACTACTCCCAGCAAATCCTATTCTTGTGCTCCTATGGATGAATGCAGGTTTTGTCATCAAAAAGGTCATTGGAAGGCTCAGTGTCCTCGGCTTTTGGGCCATCCACCATTTGGGCAATCACCGACTTGGAGTAAGAATTCTGATAGGCAATCATCCTCTTGGAAAAAGGGACATACAGCTGCCATGACTTCTTCAGTGGATGATTCCTCTCCATCCTTGAGAGTTATTGTTGAACAATTGCAAAAACTCCTCTCTACTCATACACCAAATGCCTTAGCTGTCTCCTCACCTCTTAGTTTGTCTTCCTCCCCCTTATCTCCTCCAGGTATATCTCATTCCATATGGGCTTTTGATTCTGGTGCTACATATCGTGCCTGTTTGGTGCAGCTTAAAAGCTGCTTATTTTAGCTTTCAGCTTAGTTTAAGCTATTTTGATGTGTTTGGTTTAGCTTATAGCTTATAATTTTTTGGAAGTCAGAAATCAGCTTATTCTTTGAGTGGGGCAGGAGATGCTTAATTTATAAGTCAGAAATCAGCTTATGTTCATAGTTATAAGCTATAAGCTGTTTAGGCATAAGCTATTAGTACTTTCCCACAGCTCTACCAAACAGGGCCATCATATGACTCATGATTCCTCCCTTTTATTGTCTATCTTTTCTCCTCCTCCTACTACTACTGTTATGGCCGCCAATGGTACTCTTATGTCTTTGGCCGGGGTTGGGTCCATTTTAATTGATACTCTCTCTTTCGGATGTTTATTGTATTCCTCAGTTAACTTTGAATCTTATTTCTATTAGTCAACTTTGTGCCATTGGTTATTGTGTTTATTTCTTTGAATCTGGTTATGTTGTGCAGGATCCTCATTCCAAGCAGCTGATTGGGATCGGCCGTAGGTTGGGAGGTTTATATGTTCTGGAGACGCTACATGTTCCTCCCTTTGCTGCATCTTCAATTGATTTGTCTTTTTTTTGGTTGAGTCCTAAGTCGTTTGTTTTTTATTTATGGCATTCTCGCCTTGGTCATGTGTCTAGTTCTCGTTTACAGTATTTAGTTTTTACTGGTGTCTTAGGTTCTTTGAGTAGTCATAATATTTCCGATTGTAGTGGATGCAAACTAGCAAAGTTTACTGCTTTACCATTTCATAAAAGTTTCACTATTTCGTCTAAACCTTTTGATCTTATGCATTCTGATGTGTGGAGTCCTGCACCCATTCCCACTAAAGGGGATTCCCGATATTATGTTTCTTTTATTGATGATTATACTCGTCACTATTGAATTAATTTGATGAAGCACCGGTCTAAATTTTATCTATATTGCTTTTCGTGTCATGATTCAAACCCAATACTCTTCTGTTATTAAATGTTTTCGATGTGATTTAGGTGGGGAATATCGTGATAGTGATTTTCTTCACTTATTACAGTCAGATGGTACTCTTCAACAATCTTCCTGTGCTGAAACTCCTGAGCAAGATGGTGTGGCTGAATGTAAGCACCATCACATCATGGAAACAGCTTGCTCTTTGTTGATTTCTTCTTCTGTTCCTAGCTCATTTTGGGGAGAGGCTCTTCTTACTGCTGTTCATATTATTAACCGCATACCCTCCCAAGTGACTTGTTGCATTTCCCTTTTTGAATGGTTACATAGTATTCCTTCTGACTATTTCTCTCTTCGTGTTTTTGGCTGTACTTGTTTTGTCCTTCTTTATCGTGCAGCCCGCACTAAGTTGTCTACTCATTCTGCCATGTGTGTTTTTCTTGGGTATGGTGATGATCAAAAGGGTTATTGCTGTTATGACCCCACAACTCAACATCTCTATGTTTCTCGCCATGTTATTTTTCTTGAACATATCCTCTTCTTTTCTGTTCCCTCTGCGTCTACTCCTTTCACTAAATCTGATCTTATTTATCTTGATCCTTTTCCTGATGCTATCCCTTTTGATTCTTATGTTCACGATTTGTCTCCTTCTGATATTCCCTCCTCTTCTTCCTTGTCTCCCACTCCTATTGTCCCCCTTCCTATTATTCATACTTATGCTCGTAAGAAACATGTTTTGCCTGTAGGTACACCTCCCCTTCCTCCTCCAGCTGTCTCTCCATTACCTGCTGGTAATGATGCTCCTGTTTCTCAGTATCCTCAACGGGTACGTACATGTCCAACTCGTTATGGGTCTTCTAACTCTTGTTATTCTTCTGAATTTTGTACTTTATTATCTTGCTAATGAGGCTCCTGTTTCTCGGTATCCTCAACGGGTACGTACGTGTCCTACTCATTATGGGTCCTCTAACTCTTGTTATTCTTCTGAATTTTGTACTTTCTTATCCTCAATTCACTCTCTTTCTGAGCCCATCTCCTATAAGGAGGCTGTTTCTGACCCTCTTTGGCAACAAGCTATGAATGAGGAACTTTCTGCTTTACATAAGACTTGTACTTGGAATCTTGTTGCTTTGCCTTCTGGTAAACATATTGTTGGTGTTAGCATATTATATTATTATCTGAGTTATTTGTTTGTAATTATTCTATGCCCTCATGGCTCATCTTGTAATTGTCTCATCTTGTAATTGTTACAAACCCTAATCTTCATTTATATAAATAGGGGATGATATCCTATCAAACCCTACGCTGGTTAATCCCTACAAGCTTCATGGTATCAGAGCAGAACCTCTAGGGTTTCGGCACCAACGACACTCTAGGGTTCGAAACTTACCTGGGTGGTCTGTGTCGATCTGTGCTTCGTCTTCGTCACTCAGTCGCCTTCCTCTGTCGCCTTCGTCTCTCAGTCGACCTCCTCTGTCGATC
>CM069915.1:15486807-15586807 GCA_036172215.1 Camellia granthamiana
TATTGATGATTATACTCGTCACTGTTGAATTAATTTGATGAAGCACCGGTCTAAATTTTATCTATATTGCTTTTCGTGCCATGATTCAAACCCAATACTCTTCTGTTATTAAATGTTTTCGATGTGATTTAGGTGGGGAATATCGTGATAGTGATTTTCTTCACTTATTACAGTCAGATGGTACTCTTCAACAATCTTCTTGTGCTGAAACTCTTGAGCAAAATGGTGTGGCTGAATGTAAGCACCATCACATCATGGAAACAGCTTGCTCTTTGTTGATTTCTTCTTCTGTTCCTAGCTCATTTTGGGGAGAGGCTCTTCTTACTGCTGTTCATATTATTAACCGCATACCCTCCCAAGTGACTTGTTGCATTTCCCTTTTTGAATGGTTACATGGTACTCCTTCTGACTATTTCTCTCTTTGTGTTTTTGGCTATACTTGTTTTGTCCTTCTTTATCGTGCAGCCCGCACTAAGTTGTCTGCTCGTTCTGCCATGTGTGTTTTTCTTGGGTATGGTGATGATCAAAAGGGTTATTGCTGTTATGACCCCACAACTCAACATCTCTATGTTTCTCGCCATGTTATTTTTCTTGAACATATCCTCTTCTTTTCTGTTCCCTCTGCGTCTACTCCTTTCACTAAATCTGATCTTATTTATCTTGATCCTTTTCCTGATGCTATCCCTTTTGATTCTTATGTTCACGATTTGTCTCCTTCTGATATTCCCTCCTCTTCCTCCTTGTCTCCCACTCCTATTGTCCCCCTTCCTATTATTCATACTTATGCTCGTAAGAAACATGTTTTGCCTGTAGGTACACCTCCCCTTCCTCCTCCAGCTGTCTCTCCATTACCTGCTGATAATGATGCTCCTGTTTCTCAGTATCCTCAACGGGTACGTACATGTCCAACTCGTTATGGGTCTTCTAACTCTTGTTATTCTTCTGAATTTTGTACTTTCTTATCCTGCTAATGAGGCTCCTGTTTCTCGGTATCCTTAACGGGTACGTACGTGTCCTACTCGTTATGGGTCCTCTAACTCTTGTTATTCTTCTGAATTTTGTACTTTCTTATCCTCAATTCACTCTCTTTCTGAGCCCACCTCCTATAAGGAGGCTGTTTCTGACCCTCTTTGGCAACAAGCTATGAATGAGGAACTTTCTGCTTTACATAAGACTGGTACTTGGAATCTTGTTGCTTTGCCTTCTGGTAAACATACTGTTGGTGTTAGCATATTATATTATTATCTGAGTTATTGGTTTGTAATTATTCTATGCCCTCAAGGCTCATCTTGTAATTGTCTTATCTTGTAATTGTTACAAACCCTAATATTCATTTATATAAATAGGGGATGATATCCTATCAAACCCTAAGCTGGTTAATCCCTACAAGCTTCATGGTATCAGAGCAGAACCTCTAGGGTTTCGGCACCAACGACACTCTAGGGTTCGAAACTTACCTGGGTGGTCTGCGTCGATCTCTGCTTCGTCTTCATCACTCAGTCACCTTCCTCTGTAGCCTTCGTCTCTCAGTCGACCTCCTCTGTCGATCGATCGATTTGCCTTTGTCGATCTCTGCTTCGTCTTCCTCACCGCGTCGTGCTTCTCAGCTCGTCGATCTGCCTTCGTCGTCGATTTGCCTTCGTCGTGCTTCTCAGCTCGTCGATCTGCCTTTGTCGATCTGCCTTCGTCGATCTCCTTCATCTTCGTTGGTCTGCATCGATCTCCTTCTCTCTGGTATACTCACTCTGTTTGGTATAACCTATGTCGTGTACCCGTATCTCATCCCACTATTTCGTGTATAAACATATATAAATAAATACAAAAAAAAAAAAAAAAAAAACTTTATAGTTTCTTAATTTTGTTATGCCTTTATAATGGTCATTGTGCTTGTTTTTTCACCCTCACCTTTCGGGTTTGTGATTACCACTAGTTTTGTTGCGGGTTCGGTAGTATAGTATCTATGGCAGATTCCACCAGTGTGTCCCCTACTTCTCAAACACCGAAGAGTGAGAGTCCCATTATACCTACTACCATGACTAAGAACCCCAACCCTAGTATGAAAATCACCACCTCTCTATTTAATTGTCAGAACTACCTAGCATAGTCTCAAAATTTGACTATATTTTTAAAGAGCAGAGGGAAGATAGGGTATGTTGATGATAGGATACAGACACCTAGTACCACTGACTTGGGTTATGACCAATGAGAGATTACCAACTCTTTGATTATGGGTTGGCTTATTCATTCAATGGTTCTTGAAATTGGTGAGGGTTACTTGTCTATGGAGACTGCCCAGGATGTTTGGGATGCTGTGGCTGCCATCTATTCCCGCAAAGGGAATTTCTCACAGGCCTTTAAGTTGCGCCGCTCTATTGAGAGCTCACTTCAGGGGGAGCAGACTGTTCTTCAATATTTCACTTTCCTCACCAACGGCTAGAAACGCCTTGACCACCTGCAAGACTATAAGCCTGTTTGCCCTACTGATTCTGTCGGACACAAGAAGTTCATCGCACAAGAACGAGTCTTTAAATTTCTGGCAGGTCTCAATGTGGAGTATGATCCAGTTAGGGGTCGAGTTCTGGGTATGGACACTCTTCTTTCACTTCAGAAGGCATTTGCCTATGTACAGAATGAGGAGAGTCGCCGGTCTACTATGATGTCCCCTGTCTCTACTGACCGCTCAGCATTACCGTCTACTCCTCGAGATGGCCTCAGCCTGACTCTCATCCCTCCGTCTGCTGCTAAGGAGTCTGTATTCTGTGATTATTGCAAGAAGCCGCGGCATACTCGTGAGACGTGTTGGAAGCTTCATGGGACTCCATCCGGGGGTCGTGGTGATCGGTCTGGTTCTCGAGGAGGTTGGTCAGGGCAGTCTAAAGGACGTGGTTCCTATTCCCGGGCTCATCAGTCTAGTGCTGTTGATACACTTGATTCTAATTCTGCTTCTGTTGGCCAAGCTTCTGATACTGAGCTGGAGGAGGCTTTGCGCCAATTGTTGGACTGCCGGTCTTCTATTGCTCTCGGTACAGCTTCCTCGTCCTTTGCCCGCTCAGGTAACTTAGCCTCTTCTCCTTGTGTTTTCTTGTGTCATAAGTCTTTGCCTTGGATTATTGATTCCGGTGCCTCAGATCATATGTCTGGCTCCTCTGATCTTTTCTCTACATATAAGCCCTTTTCAGGTCAGGACAAAGTTAGGATTGCAAATGGTACTGTTTCTTCCATTTCTGGAAAAGGTTTCGTCCAAGTCACTCCTACCATACATCTATCTTCTGTTCTCCATGTTCCCAATTTTTCTGTTAATCTATTATCCTTGAGTCGTCTTATCTAGGATTTGAATTGTAGTGTGACATTTTTTCCTGATCATTGTCTTTTTCAGGACCTTGTCACGAGGAGGACGATTGGCAGTGGTAGTGCAGAAAATGGTCTCTACTTCCTGGATCAACCGGACAAACTTGCTTTTTCTTCCACCACGTCTTCTACTACCCTCGCTGATTTATGGCTGTGGCATCAGCGTCTTGGGCATCCTTCCTTTTATTTACTTAAGCATTTATTTCCATCTGGTTTCGCAAATCATCATGTGTCTGACTTTCTTTGTGAGTCTTGTCAACTTGGCAAACAATACAGAGCTTCTTTTGCTCCCAGTTTGAATAAAAGTTTAGTTTCTTTTTTATTAATACATTCTGATGTTTAGGGTCCCTCTCGTGTTATGTCTGTGAAAGGTCATCGATGGTTTGTTACATTTATTGATGATTTTTCTCGTGCTATTTGGGTGTATCTCATGAAATATAAGAATGAGGTTTTCTCTGTGTTTTGCAATTTTCATAAGATGATTTGTACTCAGTTTGGGGCCACTGTCAAACTATTTCGTTCTGATAATGGCAGAGAATACATAGATTCTGGGTTAGGACAATATTTTTCTACTCATGGCATTATCTATCAGACCTCTTGCACCAATACCCCTCAACAAAATGGGGTGGTGGAACGCAAGAATCGGCATCTTCTTGACATGGCTCGGTGCATGTGTTTTTCTATGAGTGTGCCTCCTCGGCCCTATTGGGGCGACGCTGTTCTCACCGCTACCCATCTTATTAATCGTCTCCCTACCCAGGTCTTGCAAAAACAAGCTCCTCTTCACGTCCTCCTAGGTTCCCGGTCCTTATTTTCTATTCCTCCCAAAATATTTGATTGTGTCTGTTTTGTTCATAATCACTCTCCTTCTCATGGTAAGTTGGACCCTCGCTCTCTCAAGTGTGTTTTCCTTGGTTACTCTCCTACTCAAAAGGGGTATAAATGTTATCACTCTTCTTCTCGTAAGTGGTTTGTGTCCATAGATGTTACTTTCTTTGAGTCCCAGTCCTATTTCTTGTCCTCTCCGGTGTCACCGTCCTCATTTCCGGGGGAGCCTTGGTGTGAAGTGAGTCCTGTGCTTCCTATGGTGGACCCAGTTGTTCTTGCACCACCCTCTTCTACTGTGCTTTCTATGGTGGAACCAGTTGTGCTTGCACCACCCTCTTCTACGGGGACTATAGAACCCAATGTCACCAAGGATAAGGACGGACATGTTTATGCCCGGGACATAGACAGACAACAAGTTAACTGGATACAAGGGACCACTTCTGCTCCTCCACTGCCATCTCTTGCTTCTGATGAGAGTCTAGGTAACTTTGAATCTCTTGAGTCCATTGATGTTGATGTTCCTATTGCCAAGAGGAAGAGTGTGAGATCTCGTACTCAACATCTTATCTTACATTTTGTGTCCTACTCTCATTTGTCATCCTCATATAGAGCGTTTGTGTCCAATATTTCCTCTGTTAGCATTCCTAACCATTTTCAGGATGCTCTTGCTACCTCTGAGTGGAAATTAGCCATGATTGAGGAAATGAAAGCACTTAGGAAGAATGGCACTTGGGAATTGATTGAGTTACCTACGGGCAAACGACCTGTGGGATGTAAATGGGTATATACTGTGAAACACAAAGCAGATGGGTCTATTGAGCGTTACAAAGCAAAACTTGTGGCAAAAGGATTTACTCAGACATATGGCATTGATTATCGGGAGACCTTCGCAAATCTAGATTGGCCGCTTTATCAGTTTGATGTCAAGAATGCCTTTCTCCATGGTGACCTCGAAGAAGAGGTATATATGGACATTCCTCCTGGTTTTGAGGATCATCAGACAGAAGGCAAAGTATGCAAGCTTCGGAAGTCATTATATGGTCTCAAACAGTCTCCAAGGACTTGGTTTGAGAGATTCACTCAGGCTATGTTTAAATATGGCTTCAAATAGAGTCAGGCAGATCACACTTTATTTGTGAAACATTCCTCACGTGGTAAGACTACAGCACTTATTGTTTATGTAGATGACATAGTTCTTACGGGCAATGATAGTGGGAAAATACCTCTGTTGAAGAAATATTTAGCTAGTGAGTTTGAAATCAAAGACTTGGGAAACTTGAAGTATTTTCTGGGAATTGAAGTTGCTCGCTCTAAGGATGGGATGTTTATCTCACAAAGAAAATATATGCTTGACCTGTTGAAGGAAACTGGGATGCTTGGCTGCAAGGCATGCACCACTCCACTGGAACCCAATCAGAAATTGGGGGATGATGAAAGAGGAGAAGCTATTGATAGGGGGAACTATTAGCGATTAGTGGGTAAGCTCATTTACCTATCTCACTCCCATCCTGATATTGCTATTGCTGTCAGTGTGGTTAGTCAGTTTATGCATGCTCCTCATCAGATTCACTTTGAGGCAGTCATGAGAATCTTGAGGTACTTGAAGTCTGCTCCTGGTAAGGGTCTTTATTTTTCAAAGTATGATCATCTTCGTGTGGAAGCCTATACAGATGCTGACTGGGCTGGATCAGTAACTGATAGGAGATCGACTTCAAGGTATTGCACCTTTGTTGGAGGCAACCTAGTTACTTGGAGGAGTAAGAAACAGAATGTGGTTGCCAGGTCAAGTGCAGAAGCTGAGTTTAGAGCTATGACACAAGGTGTGTGTGAACTTTTATGGATCAAGTTATTGTTGAGTGATCTAGGTATTGATCAGACGAACTCCATGCGGTTATACTGTGATAATAAGGCTGTCATCAACATCGCTCACAATCCAGTTCAACATGACAGGACAAAATATGTTGAGATTGATCGCCACTTCATTAAGAAGAAACTCACTAATGGTACCATTTGTACTCCTTTTGTCCAGTCTGGTGAACAACTTGCTGACATTCTCACCAAGGGGGTTGGGAATAAACCATTTCATGACATATTAGGCAAGCTGGGCATGAGAGATATCTTCGCACCAGCTTGAAGGGGAGTGTTAGCATATTATATTATTATCTGAGTTATTGGTTTGTAATTATTCTATGCCTTCAGGGCTCATCTTGTAATTGTCTCATCTTGTAATTGTTACAAACCCTAATCTTCATTTATATAAATAGGGGATGATATCCTATCAAACCCTAAGCTGGTTAATCCCTACAAGCTTCAGTTGGTTGTCAGTGGGTGTATAAGATTAAAACCAAAGCCGATGGTTCTATGGAACGCTATAAAGCCCGTTTGGTGGCTAAAGGTTTTGCTCAAGAATATGGTCTTGATTATGAGAAAACCTTTGCTCCTGTTGTCAAGATGACCACTGTTCGTTCCTTGATTGCCGTAGTTACTATGCGTCACTAGCATCTCTCTCAAATGGATGTCAAGAATGCCTTTCTCAACGATGACTTAGCTGAGGAAGTCTTTATGGTCCCTCCTCCTAGGCTCCCTCATGCACCTGGTGAAGTTTGTCGTCTTCGCAAAGCTTTATATGGTCTCAAACAAGCTCCTTGGGCTTGGTTTGAGAAATTTTCTACTGTTATTTGTGACTTGGGTTTTCGTACCAGTGCTCATGACTCGGCTCTCTTTCTGTGCTCCACTTCTCCGAGGCTCATTATTCTTTTGTTATATGTTGATGACATGGTGATCTCTGCTCTCAAGGCTCACTTGCGTCATGATTTTGAGATGAAAGATCTTGGTTCACTCCGTTATTTTTTGGGCATTGAGGTGGCCTCTTCGCCTCGGGGTTATCTTCTATCTCAGTCCAAGTATGCAGCTGATGTTATTCAGTGGGCCAAGTTTACCGACTGCCGCACTGTTGGCACTCCTCTCGAACTTAATGTGCACTATACTTCCACTGACGGTGTCCCTTTGCCTGATCCTACCTTATATCGGATTCTAGTGGGCAGCCTTGTCTATCTTACCATTACTCGGCCCGACATTGCCTATGCTATTCATATTGTCAGTCAGTTTGTTTCTTCCTCAACTACTGTTCATTGGACTGCTGTTCTTTGTATTTTGCGCTACCTTCGTGGGTCCTTGCATTAGAGTTTATTGTTCTCTGCTACTTCTTTTTTGGATCTTCGTGCTTTTTCTGATGCTGATTAGGCTGGTGATACTATGGACCGTAAGTCTACTACGGGCTTTTGTGTTTTTCTGGGTAGTTCTCTTATTTCTTGGAAGAGCAAAAAGCAAACTGTTATTGTTCGATCTTTTGCTGAGGCTGAGTATCGTGCTATAGCTACTACCACTGCTGAAATTGTCTAGTTGCGTTGGTTGCTTTCCGACTTTGGTGTCTCCGTGCCTAGTCCTACTCATATGTATTGTGATAATACCAGTGCCATTCAAATTGCTCATAATTCTATTTTCCATGAGCGAACTAAACATATTGAGATTGATTGCCACTTTGTGCGCCATCACTTATAGCTTCCCACGTTGTCCTTGCCCTTTGTCTCCTCTATTATGCAGCTCGCTGATTTCTTCACCAAGTCTCATACTATCATGCGTTTCCATTTTCTGCTTAACAAACTCTCGATGCTTCCTGCTGTTACATCATGAGTTTGTGAGGGGGTATTAAGCATATGTGTATTAAAGGTATATGTGTATTAAGGGTAGTTTAGTCAGCAGTAGCAATTAGGGTTAGCATAGTTGTCTTATATATATATTTCTTGTAATTCGTTTCCATTCAATTTGAATAATACGGTACTTAGTTCCTAACTAAGTTTTCACACACAAAATACTATCCCTTACAAAATCTAGAAATATGTGTAACAATGGCTTAAATCAAATAGAATGTAACAAGACTAAACATCTGAATTAAGAAATTTTTTAAATGCTGGCTGGGGAGCTGTGGAAGACCACACAACATAATTCTTCATATCCTTTGCTTATTTTCTGTTCTTCAACAGTTACCTCAATAGTGATTGATATCAAATGCTGAATCTGAAACTGTCACCTGTTTCTCATCTTTCTTACCAGAGGTTGCACAAACAGCCAAGGCACACAGGATAAATCCATCAGTCATGTGAACTGGTGAAATATACATATTGCAAGGCATAGTTGTGGGGGGCAAAAATCACTCTTTCAAACTTGCCACATTTTCAAATAACCATAGTTTTTGCACACAATGAGTCAGAATTTTAAAAATAAAAATAAAAATATGTCTAGAACGTATTGCTGAAGTTCGCACGTGAGTTGCACTAGACATTACGTAAAATGTGTATGCTCTCAAATGATTCCATTAATTACAGTACAACACTAGTATCTGAGTAACCTTGTCACATATGGTCCCAAGCACATCTCCCCTCCTACTAACCTCCCTCCCTCCCTGCTTTTTTTTCCCTGCTCTACAAATAGCATTTTCGCATTTCCCAGGTTACAAAACATAACAAATAACCAACCATTAATTTTTTTTAGTGAGGAATGATATGCATGGTGAAAAGCATACAAAATTAAGGAAACAAGTACAAACTACTCTCTTCTTTTCTCTTTCTTTTGGGAAGGGGGATGAGGGACGAAACATGTAACATTATTTCTTTTTTTTGATCGGCAAAGTAAAAATTTCATTAAAACATGTAACGTCGTATCACTACCATTCAATTTCCGATAGTACAGTAACATTTCAATCTTAGTTTCTAGGTAAATACCTGAATATCAGCTATCCTGGTAGTAACTTCAACATCATAGGCTCTCTCGTAACCTATACCAAGATAGATAGAAGGTACATCAATCCTGCAATCACCACGCAATCTCAAAGCATGACATTTTATGTCAATACAGAATTAAACACAAATATGGTAACAATTTAATAATACCTGTATCTGTCATTTAATAATACTTAAATCCAAACCATAATTAGAAAATAAATAAATAAATAAATAAATAAAGACCCACACTCCAACTGACACAAATACCTCAAATTCACTTTCTTCGTATATACAATTATTAAATTGTGAGTAAAATCGAATCTCAACTAAAAGAACATCACTGCTACTAAAAAAACAATCATTCAAAAAATTTCCCAAATCATATCGAACCCATCAATTTCACTTCTGACCCAGTTCGAGTTTGAGGATCAAACGTAATGGGTAGGAAGAATCGTGTCTATTAAATGATTATATACATAAAAATTTGTTTACTTGAACTGACATACCAACATCAAATAGTCGAAGCAAACCATGAGGATTATCAAAAGAAAGCATACCCGAGAACACAAAGTTTACAGTGATGGGGATAAAACTTGAAAGTGTGTGTTGAAGAATTTTCAGACAATCGCTCTCAAAAAACAACTCCGTACATCAAAACCCTAACCTAGTGAAGTGGACCGAAAAGGGTTCGATGACGTTTTGATTTTGATTTTGATTTTGTAGGCAGTAGGATAGTTCACAGCTGGCGTGGCGGCAATTGGATTCATCGTAACTCCTACGGTGTGTTTGGAACTCAAATCAATTTGGACTCATTTGTTTGGCCCATATGATGGAGTGATTAGGAATGGGTAATGCCAAGGGGCCCAAATTTTTTCTTAAACAAATAATCAAATGTTTTATATGGGTGTAGGGTCTGTAATTTTATAAATTTCACATTTATATGAGATATTTGGTATTTCATAAAAAAATTTGGAGAGTATAACATTTTCCATTGGGAATAGATGTGATTAAGTGAGGAGATTATTAATATGGTAGTATTAGGTTAAAGTTGTAAAATAGAATAGATTTATTTGTACATTATCAAATTAGTAATATTATAAATAGTATTAATATGTGAAAGTAATATTTTTAAATTTTTAATTTTTTTAATATTATAATTATTATTATTATTATGCTTTCCACTTAATCTCGAAACATTTAAAAAAATAAAAATTTTACATAAAAATTATTTAAAAATTCATTATATAGAAAAAATCATATATTTATAGTATTTATTAAAAAAAATTAAATATTTCTTTCACAAATAAATTATTTGAAAAACAAATAATATTAAAAATATTTTAATCCATTTTATTTAATATTTTAATCTATTAATCCTATTACTAGATTTCTAATTTTATATGTTTTCCTTCCATACTAGTCCAACCAAGAAGAGGATTGCTAGTCCTTTTAGGCTATATTTGTTTGGACAGACATATGTTTGAGATTGGACTAATAGTCTAATAAAATTATTAATCCGATATTTGGTTAAAAAATTGAAGTATTGACTAATAATCCATCTAGATATGATATCCTACATATGATGGACTATTTAATTCCACAGAGAGGGGTAGGATATAAATTGGGAAACTAAGCCAAAGTCTGGACTAACTCATCAAATAACCAAATTAACCCTGACTATATATATATTTGAAGAAGTTTGATTTTGCAGAGTTTCGTCTCTACCTTCTCTGTCTTTCCAAAATCAGTGCTAATTTTCAAAGAAGAAATATCACTACAAGTGTAATCTTGTGCTATTGTTGTCTTAGGAAATCATAACTAATAGATTTCATTTTTTACCTCATTTAAATATTTTTTAAAAAAGTCCATAAAATATATATTTTTTTTTAATTTGTAAATATTTTTAAAAATTAAAAATATTTTTAAATATTTTTTTTTAAAAAAAACCCCAAAACAATTTCAAAATGCAACTAAGAATATGATATTGACATATTTTTTGCTGAAGATGATCTAAGAACAATAATATTATTACTTATAACAATTATGAATGGTAGTAATCATTAATTACTACCATAGACTTTTAATTCAACATGTCTACAATTAGAGATGTAAGAAAAACTGACCAAATCGATTGAACCGGACCAAACCGGCTATATTTTGTTTATTTTTTTAATAAGAATCGGTGTGTGTGGTTTTTAAATTTGAATTTTTTCGATTTTTTATTCGGTATCGGTTTAAACACCTTATGTACCGATCTAAACCGAACCAACTGCTTCAACATATATTGTATGTATAATATATATATGATCTAATAATATAATCATATTAATAAGTATAATAAATTATTAACCTTAATTAATTAATTTTATCATCTATATAATCTAAGTTTGTAAACTCTTATTTTATATAATCTTAACTCTAGCTCATTATTTTTGAAACCTTAATATGTTTAAATTTTTTTTTATTTTTTATTTTTGTTAATTTAGGAACTGAAAAGTATGTATTAAATGGATGTATTGGATATGTAATAACTAATTTAATGTTTTTATATAGATTAATGATTATATTTAAAAGTGACTCAAGTTTGAAAAATCCTAAACCGATTAAACCGCACCAAATCGAACCGTTTTAATTAGTTCGGTTCAGTGCGTTTTGATAGGAGAAGCGGTCTGTATCGATGTTTAAAATAATAAAACCGACATTATCGATTCAGTGTAATTTTTTACCTAAATACCGGTCGTACCGAACCGATTACATCCCTATCTACAATTGGTATTTTGTATGCATCTTCTCATAAATATATTTGTTCAGTTTTCTATATTTTTTGATATCATTATTTTTCTAAATAGCTATATTTCATAGTTGAATGATTTTTGATATTTTTTTGTTGGAAAAAAAAATTAGTTAAATTTTGTTTAAATGAATGCCTTTTTAAATGTGGGCAACGAATGGTTGGATGATTAAAATAATAGTGCATATTTTTTAATGGTTGATTGTGTATATAAATTTTATAGTTAAATGATTTTTGATGTTTTCTGTTAAAAAACAGGGGTTAAATTTTGTTCAAATTAATATTTTTTTGAATTTGGGCAATGAATGATTAAAATAGTAGTGCAAATTTTTTAATGGTTGACTGTGTATATATAAATTTTATAATTGAATGATTTTTGATTTTATCTATTAAAAAAAGTAGGGGTTAAATTTTGTTCAAATAAATATTTTTTTGAATTTGGGCAATGAATGATTTGGTGATTAAAATAGCAGTGTATTTTTTTTAACGTTTGCTTATGTATATATAAATTTTATAATTGAATGATTTTTGATTTTGTCTATTTAAAAAAAAAAGTAGGGTAAATTTTGTTCAAATGAATTCAAATGGATGTGGATAGGGCTGCAAACGAGCCGAGCCGAGCCGAGCTTTGCTGGGCTCGAGCTCGGCTCGTTAAGTTATCGAGCTCGTTTATTGAGCTCAAGCTCGACTCGATAAGGGACTGGGCTCGAGCTCGGCTCGGCTCGGCTCGGCTCGGCTCGTTAATTTTTTATCGAACTCGAGCTCGACTCGGCTCGACTCGATAATTTTTTTTAATATTATTTATATTATTTAAATATAAATATTTAAATAAAAATATTATTTATATTATTTAATATATAAAAAATGCATTTATATTATTATTTATATATATTTATATATTTTTAATATATAAATAATGTATTTATATATATTTATATATTATTTAATATATAAATAATATATTTATTATATAATTTAATTAAAGATAAACGAGCCGAGCCTACCGAGCCGAACACATGCAAGCTCGAGCTCGACTCGTTAACGAAACGAGCCCAATAATCGAGCTCGAGCTCGGCTCGTTTACTAAACGAGCCGAGCCGAGCCCTTACCGAGCCGAGCCGAGCCTGTTCACGAATAGTTCGGTTCATTTGCAGCCCTAGATGTGGAGCAACAATAGGGAAATTTGCTTTTTAAATATTATAAAACATGCTAGTGCAAAATTTTACAATAATTATAATAGGGTTATTATGGTCAATATATTGGATGTCTCATGTCCTGTTATGTTTTATCCATTTCAATCCTCTTAAACAAACATTAGATTGGATAATATTTTATTAATCCCTCCTTATAATCCTGACTCAATTCAAACATAGAATATGATATACAATCCAAAGGGATTTGTAGTTTGAGGACTATTAGTCATGGGAATGCTAATCCAACCTAATCTAGTCTGTCCAAACAAACATGTCCTTAGAGTGTTAATCCCATCACAATCTTTTACAACCAAATACTCTCTATATGCCCCTCCTTCATTATTAATCCAATCCCCTCACTCATGAAGCCAAACAAACCTAACCTTTAGGTTTAAATAAGGAGATTATTTCATTTTTATCATTATACTTTGTCACGATTTTCAATGACCCCTCAGACTACTCTTATTTTCACGCATACCCCTATACTATTTGAGTTACTATCAATTTTGCCCCTGCTATCAGATTTGAAACAGAAAAAGTTAAAAAAAATTATATTTTGGCCCCAAATTTAAAAAGAAAGATGTAGACTCACCCATTCCTACTAGCAAAACCACTACCAGCAACCACTACTTCAAGTTCTTTTATCTCCTTCATCTTAACTCCGTTTTGCCTTATTTTTACATCGTTGGATTCAACTCACGGTCTAGTTTTCGTATCACATCTCACACGTCTTGTTCTTCCTCTTTTTGCATACTATCAGAGCTCCGAAAGTTGAAAAAAAAAAAAAAAAAACTTTTATTCTCATTTTTGAATTTTCTTTGAGCCATCTTTCAGACTTCATATCTTTCTCGATTCTTGACGGTTCTACTTCATTCTTTCGTCATTCTCTTCACCTCACTTCTTACTTTGCCCGAAATTACCTCGCTTTCTCACTTCTTCGTGTAATGGCTGGTTTGGTACGTCAAAAGTTGTCCGAAAACTAATTTCAAAACATTCATCTTTTGTTTCTTTCTTCTCCATCTTTCTTCTTCTTCTTCTTCTTCTTCTTCTTCTTCTTCACTTATAACATGATGTAAAACATGATTTTATGTGGTAACGGAACTGGTGATGGTGGTGGTGGTGGTCCGGCGATGGCGGTGGATTTGGTGTTATAAGGTGGTGTTAGTGGTGATGGTAATGCCTATGGTGGTGGTAATGGAACTTGGTTGTGAACAAGGTGAGTTTGGTGTTGTAAGGTGGTGGTGATGGTAATGCTCATGGTAGAGGTAATGGAGTTCGGTGGCAGTGAAGTTGGTGGTTCGGGTGGTGATGTTGGTGAAATTGATGGTTGAAACTGCATATGTCCCGAAGAATATTTTACTATTTGCTATGAGATTTTTTTTAACAATACAAATTTCTTAATAATACAAATTAGCTATTTGCTATGAGATTTTTCTTAACAATACAAATTTCTTTTATTCTTGGCAAAACAGTTGAGATTTGCATCTCATTTACGACTCAAGTCTGAATGGGCACGGTGTTCCATTCAAATGAAGAGAGAAAATTTCAGTAGGAAAGATGATATATATGTATATAATTGAAGAAGAAAAATAAGAAGATCACTACCCGAACCACCAACTTCACTACCACCGAACTCCATTACCGTTACCACTACCATCACCAGTTCCGTTATCACCTAGAACCATGTTTCACATCATGTTATAAGTGAAGAAGAAGAAGAATGATGAAGATGGAGAAGAAAGAAACAAAAGATGAATATGTTTTGAAATTTTAAAAATTAGTTTTCAGGCAATTTTCGACATACCACAACATGAAGAAGTGATAAAGCGAGGTAGTGTAGGGCGAAGTAGGAAGTGAAGTTAAGAGAATGACGAAAGAATGAAGTAGAACCGTTAAGAATCGAGAAAGATATGAAGTCTGAAAAATAATTCAAAGAAAAGTCGTAAACGAAAAGAAAAGTCTTTTTTTTTTATCAACTTTCGGAGCTCCAATAGTATGCAAAAAGAGGTAGAAGATATGATAGGAAAACTAGACTGTGAGTTGAATCCAACGACGTAGATATGAGGCGAAATAGAGTTATGACGAATGAGATAGAAGGACTTGAAGTGGTGGTTTCTAATAGTGGTTTGCTAATAGGAATGGGTGGGCCTGCATCTTTCTTTTAAAATTTGGGGCAAAAATGTAATTTTTTAACCTTTTCCGTTTCAAATCTAACGGCATGGGCAAAATTGATAGTAACTTAAATAGTATAAGGGTACGCGTGAAAATAAAAATAATATGAGGAATTATTGAAAATTGTGACAAAGTATAAAGGTAAAAATGAAATAATCTCTTAAATAAGAGAAAGGAAAGTTAGGAGGTTGCATAACTATATAATAATTCCAAAAAAAGGGAAAAAAGAAAAAGACGGTCGTGTTGTTTATATTTATTTATTTCTTTTTTAGTGTCTATGTATAACAAATTTTTATTTTGATTCTTAATTTTTAAGGTAAATTATAAATACATGAATTATTAATTATAATAAATATCTTACATTAAAAAATTTTAATTAACTTGTTGATTTATTAAGAACATAAGTAATTTATTATGAAATTGAAAATTTCAAAGGACGAGATATAATTTTTAAAAATTACAAAAGATAAATCATATTTTAAAACAAATTTCAGAAGTATATTTATAATTTGCCTTAGGGTTCGTCTGGAATGTGGGTTGGCTTTTAGATTTTTTGGTTATTTTAGTCTGTGGCTAAAAAGTCTCGTTTGGGATAGGTTTTTTGATTTTTTTGAATTTTGTGAGAGAAAAAATGAAATAATTATGATTTGGAAGTGATATTTTATCTTATTGAGTTAAAAAACCTATTTTATTTTTTTGTAATTATTTTAATCAAAAAATTCTCATTTAACTTATGTTAAACAAGGACTTAATTTTTATTGTGTATCAATTATTTGGGGTTAGATTAGCCCTCGGACATAATGCCTAATGATGGGACAGTGGGATTGAACTCCGACAAATGAATGGCAGGATTAAACTTCGAGATCCATAAGTTCAATAGACCGCATATCGAATTACAAAAATAAAAAATAAAAAATAAATAACCTTGATCATTGGAGTGGTTATTCGACAGCACCTCTGTTGGCTTTTTGGCTTTCGAAGGTTATTTTTGTAATTGCGAGCGTGCCAGCAAGGATCAATTAGACCTTACAGAAAATTAATTGCCAACCAATTATCAGACGATTGTGTTTTAGTTCTTTCAACCTCAATGAAGAGGACTTTTACTAGTGGCTTGACTTAGGAGAATTAAACAGATAATAATGAATTGAAGAACAGTCGAAATATTTCATCAAGATGAAAAGACTTACAATGATCCAAACTCAGTCTCGTAGAGGTTTTACAGCAAATCTACTTGGAACTACTCTTATGAAACGAAGTGCAGTGCAGGAATTTTAAAGTACAGTAATGTAAAGAACTGTAAATGTAAAGCTGGAAAGGAAAATAAGTATAAAGGACTGGTTTTTTGGATCTGAGTCCGGGGGCTTTTTCTGGGGCCTTCTCTACTATTTATACTGCTCAAGGATGACCATCGAATTGTATTTCCAACCGTCGAATTGCTCCTCCATGATCGTCGATCATGTTGCCCCAATATTAGCTCTATTACGCAATTATTTGCAGTTAGGCTTCCCTCCTAAATTTGAATCTGAAATGCGAGTAACCGTTGAAACCACGTCACTTTGTATCTCTTTGTTGATCCGCTACTACTCAGATCTCGTAATAACTAATACTAGCTACCACGTGTATGATCAGGATTGAGAACCTGAATAGTCTTCCTATATTACCCTTATTTCGCCACGCGTCAGATTGTGATTGGCTTGTACAAAATATGTAGCCAACATTACCCCCTGCATTAATATACCCAATACTTGGTGATATTAGTGGATCAAAGCCTTTTCCCACGTCTTAGAACGTGCATGGTTTCCAAAAATGCAACTGTCATTCATCATCTGCATTAAACTCCCCTTCAATCTTTTGAACACTTCCACCACCTTAGTATTCAAACGGACAGGTACACCTTTTATGGCCGAATCAATTATCCCCTTCATTGATCGAGCACATGAAGAGTCATATGATGATGTTGTTCCTCCTCGAAAGAACCTCCACGCATTAATAAGCCACTTTACCCATCATTCTATATTCAGGCCATGGATGCCTTTGCAGATTATCGACCCTTGGACTTCGAACATATTGCCCTTAATCCTTCGATTCAGAAACTTACAAATATGGACATGGGAAGGTCTTCTTCTGACTCATCCTCAGACTACGAACAAACTGCTCTCAATCCTTTGATCCAGAAAGTTGCAAATATGGATATGGGAAATTTTCCTTCACAACCCTCTGCATGGGATAAGGCTACAACTTCTTCCTCTTCTGGGGCTTCTGACTGGACCAACTCGTCAAAACCTGAGGACTGTGATTTAAGAGAGCGAATCAACCATTACTTTGTCGAGTTTACTGACCCTTCAGATTTCCCTTCCTATGCGCGAAGCTCGGTGGTCTATCCTTACGTGCCCATTGACCACCGACGCAGTTTGGAGGAGAATCTGCTTGTGGCATGGTATACATCCTCCATACCTACAAAGACAGTGCATATCGCCCGACATCTAGAAGAGGCACAAGGGTACAATCCATCATTCTTAGCCCTGAAAGCGAAGATTTGTTCCTCTGACTGGCTCAATTATATCAATGCCCTTGTTCCTTCTGCCCTTGCTCCACCTCCTAAGATAGAAGCATCTACACCTTCTCTTCCGCCAAATCCTTGCTGGATAGAGAAACTGAGGCTTGCCCTCTTCGCGGATAAGGTTTTTCCTCCTTACAAACCTCCACCTTCCCCTACTCTGGCCGAGCGGAAACAAGCTCAACTTCTACTCGCGGCTTTTTCCCACTTGCCCTTCAATGTTCTTGAGGACGAAGTCCCTCTTAAGAACCTTCGATGGGCTTGTGATATTTTGACTCGGGGTCACGTCCTCAACCCCCTTGCCCAAGCGGAGCTTCACATGTTTTTGGACCAACTTCCATTGCTTCTCCACTGGCATCGGACCTCTATGACCACCACACAAT
This sequence comes from Camellia granthamiana, assembly GCA_036172215.1. NCBI lineage: Eukaryota > Viridiplantae > Streptophyta > Magnoliopsida > Ericales > Theaceae > Camellia > Camellia granthamiana. The sequence continues at coordinate 15,504,861 of CM069915.1, forward strand.
CTTTAGACCAACTTTTGTCCCTTTGAATTCATGCCCAGTACGAAGCAGAAAACTTTATTGAAGAATTCGATGATTTCAAAAATAAAGATTCTGTGTACTAGGATGACTTGGATATAGACGAATTGAAACAAAGATTGAGAGAAACAGCTTTCGAAATAAAGGCTGAAGAGCTCTTTTACGAAGTGAGAGCACATTAACTCATGCAGCTAATGTTAGAAGAAATAGAGGACAGAATAAAGAAAGAACAGAAATTCATTGATCATAGTTGGACTAAATTTCATGATCTTGTTATTTATTCCATTCCCTATTTTTATGAGCTTGAGTTTGTACCCAAATAGGGCCATTCGATGTAACTGTTTTTGCTTTTAACACCACTAAGACTTTTCTTTGTTTGATATGGTTTGATCTTGTCTCCATTTGTCTTTAAAAGCAATTTCAGAGCTTCGAACTGAGCAATCTTTTCCTTCGAACCTGGATTCAATCGTTTTAAATGAATATTAACAAAAACGACCATGAACTTTTCCAATTTATGGAATGCAGTTGATAGTTTTTGATGTTTTCCACTCAGGATCCATGCTTCGAATATAACAACCTTACACTTCAAAACTTGTTTCAATAATAACCAACATATAGTCAATGACTTAGTATGATCAATCAGTTTTAAATTGATCTTTTTGTCTTGAACAACAGTCCATACTTTCAAAAATATGGAAGCTCCTTTTGAGGGCTGCACTGTTTTTGGCTTGAAAAGACAACTTTTCTGAATATATATATAAACCAATTATTGGTTTTGATGTTTCGAATGCCAATTTCCATTCTTAAGGGATTTCTAGTTTTGCTTCGAAGAACATCACTTTCATTGAGAAACCTAAAACAGGTTTTTAATCCCTTTGAAGTAAACGAATACTTGAACATTCTTACATCCATTTAGTACGGAATATGCTTCGAAGCCGGCTTCTTGGTTTCGAAGCTGTTGTTATTGGACTTTTGGCGCCAAAATCTAGTGTGTTATGTTTTTGAATACCAATTCCCATCCTCACAGGGTCTCGAGTTTCACTTCGAAGGATATTACTTTCATTAAGAAACCTAAAACAGGTTTTTAATCCCCTTCGAAGTAAATGAATACTTGAGTATTCTTACATCTCTAAGCATGGAATGTGCTTCGAAGCTGGCTTCTTAGTTTCGAAGCCGTTTGTTATTTGACTTTTGGCGCCAAAATCTGGCTTCAAAGCCAAATATTCTACTTCGAAGCTGGTATCAACATCTGGGATGTGTTTTCCCTCCAAAAGTATCAATATTGAAGGAAATTCTTCATATTCATACTTTTAGTACTTAACGAATTTACGCGATGTGTTTTTTCATATATAAAGGCTTTTGAAACCCTTTTATTTCACATTCTGAAATCTCTTGGTCGCTCCACATACAAACCCTTTATCTCTATTCATCTCCTACTTCTTTCTACTCCCTTTCCCAGCTTCGTCCTTTGAGAAAGCGTTCTATCAATGGCTTCTTCTTCATTGAAAGTGCCAGTTGTAGAGCGTGTGAGCCCATCTGTAGCCCTGAGAAAGCTCATTGATGCGGAATGTGAAAAGTACAAGGCTGGGGAGAAAAGTGCCATCGACGGACGCATCTTTATCCCTCGTCGTCATGTGCAACAAGACTATGTGCTTGGCCCCACATTCAAGGAGGTTCCTATTGAGCTTCCAGCTCTATATCCTCGTCTGGAAGACCATTGTCTCTTTTACGAAGGTGTCCTTGACTAGAGGAATTGGAAGACGAACCGCCCCTACTGATGCTGGCCCACGGTGAGACCGGAGTGACAAGAATGGTATGATCGAGTTGTCCCTAGTAGGACCTTGGACCTTCAAGAACTCTGCCTCCTCGACGCCCTCCGACTATCTAGGTTAACCATCTCAGAGGACCCCTTATTAATTCCTGCTGCTCTGTGCTTTTGGAATTCTGTTTTTAATTTCTTCCAATTTAGATGTGGGATGATGGCCCCTACTGTTCTTGACATTTGCCATCTTTTAGGGTTATCTCCCATTGGAACTCCCATTGGACCAGATTATCCTGACCTAGCAGTCCATTTTTCCCTTCCCTCTCTTAACTCATCCTATAGTGATTTTGTCAAGGCTGAGAATAGAAGGGAGGGTCTTGTAACCGATAGGGAATTCTTCTCTTTCTTATTATATTGGCTTTGTAAGTTCCTTTTCTGCACCTCCTTTCAAAGAATTATGCCTGAATTTGCCCCTCTTGCCAAAGCCCTTGTTTTACAGAAGAGGGTAGCTTTAGCCCCATGCGTTCTAGGCCACGTATATAGAGCCTGCTCTCTTTTCTGTGAGAAACCCTTAGATGTCAATCAAGGGGGGCCGATTTGGATTCTTCAGCTTTGGCTTTTTGCTTATTTTCCTGAGTTGCAATCCAAATGCCTTAAATTTTTTGTACCAGACCCTCCTACTCATGGCATAAGGCTAGCCAATGTTTCACTTTATCCTTCTACTTTTGCTTTTTACTTCTTTTTCTTCCACCAACTTCTAGCTTCTTCTCCTTCTTACTGCTTCCGTCCCTTTGAACCCCCTACTATTGGCCCACTTTGGTTAAAGAATTTCTTAAATGATAGGCTCTGTGCCTCACTTGCTCACAAAGATATATGGGCTTCCATTTTAATCCCCAGAGAATTGTTCATTGGGACCATGAACCCGAGAGCTTACAAATGCATTACTGAGCCCTATTGTCCTGCACAATTTGCTAGACAATTTGGCTTCTCTCAGGGGGTCCCAATACCCCTTTGTAGTAATACCAATTTAAGTCTTACCACAAGGGATGTGAAAGTTCGAAGGTCTAGACTGGAAGAGGTAACTTCTAAATTTATACAGGACTTAATCGATTTTGAGTATACCCCATTCCTTCCTCAAGGTAACATCTTGAAGAGCTATCAAAACTGGTGGGTGACCAATATGGAAGTGTACTTGACCATTTCCCCAAAAGACCTACTAACAGTGTTGGATATGCCCAAGCCCAAAGGAGCTGGAGTTGCTACTTCTTCCACTGTTCTGAGTACTTCAGTTCCTGTGCCTGCCTCTACACAGTCTGCTCCTGCTGCTTCAACTCTTTCTAGAGTTACTCGGGCCACCTCGAAGAAAGGTATATTCCCTCATCTCTTCTCTTTTTACCTTCTTTATAATGCTTTTAGTCTTATCTTTAATTTTTCTTTTGTGAAGGTGGTGCAGGTGCCTCACAGGGAGACTCTCCTCAAAAGACTCAGGCTCTAAATCTCCTCAAAAGCAAACGACAACAAAAGAAAATGAGACTTTTACTTGAGCCTGAAAAGGAAGTTTTTGAGGTGCAATCAGAAGAAGAAGAAGAAGAAAAAGAATAAGAAGAATTAGCTCAAGAGCAAGAGTCTCCCCTGAAAAGAAGGAAAAGAGTGACCGTCCCTTCTTCTGACTTAGTCCAAGATCCCACACATGAGACAATTGTCAGAGTAGAGGAGCTCACTTCTAAAGAATCTGAATCCCAAATTGGAGAGAAAGAAATTGAGGAAGAACATTCAATGCCAGTACAAAGAAAAAAGAGAAGGAAGATAACTGTCTCCCCTTCTGATTTTGTCGAGGACCCTGTACATGAGGCAGCTGCTAAGGCAGTGGAACAAGAGCACTCCAAGGCCATAATTGTCTTTGAGAGAGCTGAGAAGAGACGGCAACAGCAATTCCTAAGAGATGAAGCTGTTGCTGCTGATGCAATTCGAAGGGATGCTGCAAGAAGGCAACACATTGTTGAGCACTACTCTCTTCGAAGCTCTCCTATTGCTGCTGTCACTTCTGAAACAAGTAACTTCTTTAAAGCCTCTACTGTTTTCCCTTGTTGATTTTTTGGGTATTGAGCCTTGACATCACTTTGTCCTTCTCTTCTTTTGCAGCAACAACTTCTGAGCTTATTCTTCCAATGAGGACTCCCTCAGTTTCAATTAAGGTTGATCAGATGCAAAATGTAAAGGCCATTCAGATAATACTCTCACTTCCTAGGCCTACATTCCATATACCCCCTTTGAGGCCAAACATTTCTGCACCTTTTCTCTTTGGATTAAATCCATATCTTCCTTTCTTATCTTTTGATCTACCTCTATTCAATTCTTTTCCGAGCCTTGCTTTTTCCCCTCCCCCTAAGGAAGTTCCAACTGTTGCTCCATCTTTGATGATAGTTGATTCCCCTAAAGAGGGTGCTGGTAGCTCTCCAACCCATGGTTTATTACCTTTACCTACTTCCAGCCCTTCTTCCCTTGACGTATTGGTGGCTAGGACCATGGAGACTACTGAGGATACTCCATCCATTTCTCCTATCCCTATGCAGTCCTCTGTGTCTCCCACCATCACTCTTTCTGCACCCCTCATGTCCATGGACGAAGTAGATGTCTTCGAAGCAAGACTAGCCAGTCTCTTCGATATACCCTCGACCTCTCCAATAATTAATGATGAGGCTGAGCCGTTAGTTTTGGTTAACTCTTTATTAGAAATTCTTGAGAGTTCCTCTTCCTCCAGTAAGAAGCCTTCTGCACCTCTGATGGATTTAGACAGTTGTCTACAATTACTAATATCTTTTTCAAGGATTCCTTTCGAGGCTTTACAAAGGCCTATAATAAGAAATGGCTTCCTACAGTGCTGCAAAGTTGTTGAGCAATCCAGTATAACTGTTTCAAGTCATTTATCTCAGGCAGCAGCTACTATCAACTTCTACATCAACATTTGCCATACTGCCAAGGCTGCAGAGGAGGAATTAGTGAGAGATTAGAGCTTTGTTTCCACAGTACATTCTGAAGTCTCAGTGCTAAAGGAACAACATTCCTCTGCCTCCCATTTTCGAACACAACTACTGGAGAGGAAAGCTCAACTTGAGGAGGAGCTGTCTGCAGTGAATCAAGCCTTAATTCGAACTGACACCAAACTACAGATCACCAACCAAGAATTGGCCGATTGAAAGCAAGAAATGACCACAGCCATTCAGTTGGTTCCCTCATTTAAGAATATGAAGTCTATTGTAAAAGAACAACTAAGGCATTGTAATGATTTTTGGGCCAATTTATGGCAGAATGTATTTAACTCCTTATGAAGAAAAACAAATTTTGATTTATCATTTGAGTGCTCTTGTGTTCTTTTGCTTGACATTTATTCTACTCCTTGTGTTTCCCAAATAGTTGGGAAATAAGGTTTCAAATATTTGCCATTGATCTTTTTGGGATGTATGTATCCATTCAAATTTCTCAAATGGTATGCCCCAAAAGGTAGGACTCTATGAATTTGATATGGTCCTTCCCAGTTAGGTGACCATTTACCAAACTTATGGCTTTTAATTCCTATTGGGAGTATTACCTTCCATACCAAATCCCCTTCATCAAAGCCAATGCATTTGACTTTCTTATTGTAATTTTTGGTTGCTTTCTTCTTTTGCAAGAGAATACTGTTTAATGCTAGAATTCTGGCTTCATCTATGCCTTCAAATTCCAAGCACATACTCTGATAGTATTGCTCAGGATTTAGCTGGTCTTGGCATCTTACCCTCAAAGATTTAACATTAATTTCCACAGGTAACACTGCATCATGCCCGTACACCAAGGCATAAGGAGTAACTCTTGTGCTTGACCTTGGGGAAGTTCTATAAGCCCACAATACATCCAACAATAAGTTATGCCAATCCCTAGGATTGTCTTCCACAACCTTTTGTATTCCTTTCTTCAAGGACTTATTGGATGATTCAGCTTGACCATTGGCTTGTGCATAATAGGGGGTAGAATTAACAAGGCTAATTCCAAACTCTGCCACAAAGGACTTCACCATTTTCCCATCGAACACAGTCCCATTATCAACAGTTATAGTTTGTGGATGCTAAATCTATGGATTAAATCCTTGATGAATCCAATGACCTCAGTCTGGTCTACAGCCTTGTATGGCTTAGCTTCGACCCACTTAGTGAAATAATCAGTAGCTACTAAAATGAAACAATGATGCTTTGAAGAGGGTGGGTGTATTTTCCCCATCATATCCATGGCCCATCCTCTGAATGGCCAAGGCTTTACCACTGCATGCAGGTCAGTTATGGGCACATGCCTTATTGTGCCATGCTTTTGACATGCCTGGCAACCTTTTTCATACTCTATGCAATCTTTAAGGATAGTTGGCCAATAGTAGGAATGCCTTCGAAGTAACCACCTCATCTTCACACCAAGCTGATGAGCACCACAGATGCCTTCACGAACCTCAGCCATAACTGTTAATGTTTCTTTTGGGCCCAAACATTCCAATAATAAACCATCTCCCCCTCTTTTGTAAAGAGCATTGCCGTATATGATTTATTGCATGGATTGCAATTTAATTTTCCTGCTGGCCTTCAAGGATGGACCAGCCAAGTACTGCATTATTGGATGCCTCCAATCTTGTTCCTGTAAGTCATTATGATTGACTTCCAGGACCACATTCCTTTTATTTAAGGGTGGTATAGATCTCTGGTATGTTGTTTGGTTTATGTCCCTTTGAGTATTATCCCTCCTCTTGAAATTCGAAACTTTCTGAGCCACATCATTAGCTCTATTATTCAAGAATCTTGGGACATAAGTTACATTTGCTATTTGAAATTGAGAAAGCAGATGTAATGCAACAACATAGTATGACAACATGCTTATACTTTGACATTTGAAAATTCCTTTCACTTGGTTAACCACCAATTGAGAATCTCCAAATATATCAACTATATGAACTTGTAGTCCAATAAGAATTTCCAATCCCACTATTAAAGCTTCATATTCAGCTTGATTATTAGAATAAGTACTTTCATCCACCCTGAAACCATGTGTGGTTTCTATTCCTTGTGGTGACTTAATCACTATACCAATTCCAATTAAGCCATTGGCTTTCGATCCATCAAACCATATTTGCCATAGCTCAACACTAGCCATACCAAGTTCCATTATCTCTTGGCTTTCTGTTTGAGATGGATGATCTGCCAAAAAATTGGCTAAAACTTGTCCTTTCACTGCCCTTTGGAGAATATATTCTAAATGAAATTCTGATAAGGCTAATACCCATTTGCCAATTCTTCCCCTCAACATAGGTCTAGATAACATATACTTAATCAAATCTGTGGTTGCAATTACCAAGACAGTTGTAGGCAAAAGATAGTATCTTAATTTCATTGCAGTAAAATACAATGCAATGCACAGCTTTTCTACAGCTGAATATTTACATTTAGAAGAATTTAAAAACCTACTAAGGTAATAAACAGCTTACTCCTTGCCTTCTTCATTGTCTTGGGCTAAGAAAGCTCCCAACGAATCTTCTGCTGCAGCTATGTACAATTTCAAGGGCTTGTCACCTTTCGGTGGCATCAGCACTGGAGAGTTGGCCAAGTAGGCTTTGATACCTTCGAAAGCAATTTGATGCTCTACTGTCCACACAAATTCCTCTTCATCTTTCAGCCTTAATAAGGAAGAAAATACTTTAGTTTTCCCTGCAGTGTTAGAAATGAATCTTCGAAGAAAATTAACCTGTCCAAGGAACTTTTGTAATTCTTTCTTACTTGATGGAGGTCTGGCTTCAATGATGGCTTTGGCTTTATTCTGGTCAATCTGTATTCCTTTCTTGTGTACTACATAGCCCAAGAAGTTTCCAGATGATACGCCAAAAGCACACTTAAGAGGATTGAGCTTCAATTTGAATTTTCTCATTCTTTCAAAGGCTGCTTCTAAGTGAAACAGATGCTCCTCCATGGATTGGGATTTAACTACATTGTCATCAATATAACACTCTAAATACCCTCCAATGAGGTCATGAAAGATAGTGTTCATAGCCCTCTGATATGTAGCCCCAGCATTCTTTAGGCCAAATGGCATTTTAACCCATTCGAACGTCTCAATATTCCCAGGACATCTGAATGCTGTCTTGTGAACATCCTCCTCTGCAATGCAGATTTAGTTATAACCAGAGTGCCCATCCATCATTGATAAAATTTGATATCCTGCTGAACTGTCTACCAATAAGTCTACTATAGGCATAGGATACTCATCTTTTGGAGTTGCTAGATTCAAGTTTCTGAAATCAATGCATACCCTCATTTTACCATTCTTTTTTACCACAAGCACAATATTGGATAGCCACTCAACATACCTGGTTGTCCTAATAAAGCCTGCCTTGAGTAGTCTAAGAATTTCTTCTTTAACTTTCTGAATCACTTCTGGACTCATTCTTCTTGGCTTTTGCTTGTATGGTTTGAAATTAGGCCTCACAGGGAGCCTATGTTCCACTAATGATCTCTCAAATCCTAGTAGTTCATTATAAGACCATACAAAGCAATCTTTATACTTCTTCAAAACAACCAACAACTGGTTCCTGTCCAGAGCATTCAAACAAGCACTTACAAAGATGGGCTGTTGTATAGAACCCTCCCCTAAATTTACTTCTTCTAAGGGATCTAGAATCTGATAACTTACTGAAGCTTCTTCTTTGATCCCCTCTGGCTTCGAAACAATTTTCTTACTTTGTTCTGCTCCCAGGTTCTTTAATTCAATATCATTACCCTCCTCCTCATAAACAAAATCTGTCCATAAGACCTCTTCCTTCTGTATCTCCTGGACTTTTGTTTCAATGTCCAATGCACAATATTTGTCAAGGGCCCAAACTCTGGCCTGTTGCTGCTCCTGCTTGCAGCCAATCATCATGGCTTCTTTCTCTTGCTCTTGTACTCTTTGGACTATTGACTTTACATCCAATATTGAGAACTTAATTAGAGCCAAAGACTTGGCTTCTTGGACTTCATTTCTTTGCCTACAACCAGGCATCATCGTCATCCTTAACGACAACCTTCTCATCAGCACTTTCCTGGACTAAGTGCCTCAGGTGTGTCACTTCCTCATCAGTCGTTACTTCGGCTGAGCCATCAGGTTTCCTTAGTATACTGAGTGGTGTCACTTCATCAATATACAGTTTGGCCTCTGCAAAGTCTGCACAGGCTATGAAAGGTTGAGGATCTGCATCAATTTCCTCTGTCTCCCCATTGCCCAAGGCCATCATTATTTTCTGATGCAAAGAGGAAGGTACACATTTGTTAGTGTGGATCCAATCTCTACCAAGTAAAGCATTGTACTTAGCATTGCTGTCGATGACGAAGAATGTTGTCATGCAATCTCTGGTTCCCACACTCAGGTTGATGGGCAGAATTCCCTGAGCCATCTGCTTGTCTCCAGCGAAACCAGCAATGGTTGTGCTGGTTGGGATTAACCCAGGATTCCTTTTCCCTAGTTTCTTCAAGGAAGATTTCAGTAGTAAGTTCACCGCTGCCCCATTATCTATCAAGACTCGGTTTAATTGTATCCCATCGAAGAAAGCCTTAATATACAAAGGCTTAACATGCTGTGTCATAGAGTTTAAGGGATACTCAAAAGGATACGAAAGGTTAATGCTCACTTCTTCTTCACTCTCATATTCAGTTTCCATTGGAGTAGCCATTCCGGAATCATCTTGCACCATACTCACTTGTGAGTCTTCACTAGAGACTGGAATTGGGTCAATTTCTTACCCTTTTTGGTTCTCATCTCTAGCTTGGAATTCATGCGGTAGTATGTGTACCACATTTATTGATATTGGAGGGAACGAGCCAAATTAGATGGCTGGCTGTGTCTGTTTCTCCTCTTGGCTACCTTGTTCAGCCACTTCAGAAGCATCCTCCATGCTGTACTCTGGCACTTCATTCCTAACAGATTCTTTTGAATGGTCTTTTCCGACTGGCTTTTCAACCACAAATGTTTGTTCAGCCATGAAGGCTTCGAACATTTCTTCTTCAACCATTTTTTTCTTTCGGCCTAAGCCAACTTCTTTCTCTGCCTCGCTATCACTTTCCATCAATGCCTTCTCCAATCCTGCTAGACTGGATTTCTCTCTGGCTTTTAGTTCAGAATGAACTTTGGCCAACTGTTCTCTACCACAACCCATTTTGCTTTGTGGAGTTGGTTTTGGAATATGGTCTGATTTTGGATTCTTCTTTCTTTCTGTCTGGACCAATGAAGAGCTCTCTCCACTCTCTTTCAAGTCTTGCTGGTACTGAGTATACCTGCGCTGAATTTTCCTCCTTTGTGATCTAGAAATTACAGAGACCATGTTTGGTTCCTTTGTTTTTAGGTGCTTAAGCAATACCCAATTGTTAGGAGCCACCAAAGGAGGTTTGACCATCCTGCCTTGGTTTCCCATCACATCTCTTTGAGTAAACACTTCCCTAGGTTTGTTTTGCATCACAAACCAATCTGGGACCCCGGGTACCCACGAACTTACTGACCCAACTGTTGAACTGCTTCTTTCCTCCTTCGAAGCTACTTTCGAAGCTGGCTGTAAAGGCCACTGCTTGGCCCTGACTTCATGCTTTGGGCCTTACTCAGGCCTTCGATGAAAGTGTCCACTTTCTGTCCCGCGTGAAATTGATCTATGGGGCCAATCCTTGGCTTTGATCCCAGAACCCTTCTCCAGTCTCCTTTCAGAATGACTGCTTTCCATCCTGTAATAATTAGGTGATCTGGATTCATACAAAGGCTTCTTGCCTTTAAAATGCATTCTATTGACTGTTGGTTCAACTATCAATGGCTGCTGCCTAACACCAGACGGATATGGCCTTTTATTGTAAGCATTGGTTGGTTTAGGACGTCTTTGCACATCCTTGTAGTACTGCTTCTCATGAATTGGAAGCCCCTTCAACCACTTGTAACTTAGTTTGCACCTGGACACATCCTTTGCATTACAGCTGCTTCTAAGGAATCGTCATCCAGTGCTTCCTCATCAGAATCTTCCCCCTAGTGTGAGAAATCTTGTCCAATAGCTGGTAGATTTCTAGTGTCTTTCTTGGTAGTTGTTTGGTTGGCCACATGCATCTGCACATTGACTTCTTCCAATTCTTTCAAAGACAGGTTTTGAAAGTCTGGCACAATGACATTGGCCGCCGCCTCTCCAATTTCTGGGAATGGATTACTGTCGATTCCCATGGCCTTTTCTGTTTTGGCTGGAAATTTTAAACTTCCCTTTCGGATCTGTTCTTGGATCCTGTCTCGAAAAACAATACAGTTCTTAATCGAGTGAGACCAAGAATTATGCCATTTACAATATACTTTTCCTTTAAGTTCATCAGGAGATGGAATTTTGACTCCTTTGGTAACTTAAGGAAGTTGGCTACAAGCAAATGATCAAAAATGTCATCTGCCTTAGTTAAGTCGAAAGAGTATTTCCTGTGAAGATCTTTCTTTTTAAACTGTTGGTCAATTGTTGTATCTTTATGAATTAACGCTTCACAGATTACAGGTTCTTTCCCCACAATCTCTGCTGCATCTATCTCATAATTAGGATCTCTATAATATGTCTTATACGATGCATTATTTCAATCTTGTTCTTCCTCTAATAATGTTTCATATCTAGACACCTTATAAGTGAGTTCTACCAAGTCTCTGAACTCAGTCGAGTCAAACTTCTTTCGAAGCCTAAACTCTAAACCATTTTGAGCCAATCTCACGAATTCTGGCTCTGGTAAGATAACTCTACATTTATTTCGAGCCCTTTTAAATCTGGTAATGAACTGAGTAGCCTTCTCATCAGGCCTTTGACTTAATCTTGCCAAGTCTGCCATAGAAACCTCTAGCTCTGATTGGAAGAATTGGGCATGAAATGCCTCTTCCATTTGTTGCCAAGTCTGGATAGAGCCAGGTGTAAGGTTAGTATACCATATAAATGCTCCTCCAGTTAGGGAATAACCTTAACTTCATATAATCATTGTTAGTAAATTCGCCGCATTGAGCAGCAAACCTAGCAATATGCTCTACTGTTGATTGGTTTCCATTTCCAAAGAAAAAGGGCAAAGTCTGGTATCCTGAAACCTCTTCGGTATTCATGTACCTTATCTACCCATTCTGGATACGGTTTCCTGTACACTGGAGTCTGAACCCCCCGAGCCATTGGTCCACACATTTCTCTAACAATGTCAGCAATTTGGTCCCTAGGGACCATATTTTGTGCCTGCTGAACCACTACTGGAGGGGCAAACACAAGATTTGGTGGGCAAACTTGTGCCTGTGGTCCTCTTGGTCCATAAGGTGGTACATTTGGGATTGGTTGTCCCTGTGGTACAGGTTGCTGTTGGGGGTGTGGGTAACCCCTTTGAGCCTGTCCTGCGAAAGGACCTGCGAAAGGTGCTGGAACTGGTGTTGTATCTCTTTCACTCGTAGGAAAACCTTCCAACCCCCCAGGTATAAATTCGAATAAGGGATTAGTGAACCCCCTTGTGCCAGGTATGGCTTCGAACATAGGATTTGGTACCATTCTTATGCCATTTTCTTGTACTGGGCCAGATCCACCAAATTGCATGGCTTCACTGTTAAGTACTGAGGCATTTTGACCTGCTATAGGCCTCGGAATAGGTTCGTACCAAGACTGAGATGATGGTCTCTCATAATTCTGATTACTAGTTTAACCGTTAGAATGTCCATTAACTTGCATAGGCTGTTTATCTCTAGCCAATCTTTGTTGAGGGACATTCGAAATTTCCTCGATGTGTCTTACACTTGTTGGTTGGTGGTTATTCATTCGATCCAAAAAGGATGTTGCCCACTTTTCCATCGTGTTCATTAATTGCTGTCCCATAGCATCTACTAGGCTACCCCATGGATTTACTAGCTGAGTAGATGAAACAGTGGATGGTCCAATTCCTTGGTCTCGTCCAATATTATGAGCATATGGTACTTGCTGTGAAGTGCTGGTCTGTTTGACCATAGGTTCTGATAAAATAGGAGTTTCCACAGGACGTGTTATCACATTATCCTCTGGATTAGGTATCTCTACCTCTCCTTCCACGCCTTCTTCCAAGCATTCATTTTCTCCTTGTCTTCTATGTCTAGCCATTTTAAATGTAGTCCCACCGGGCGTGCCAAAAATATATGTTGGCTTTTTGGCTTTCGAAGGTTATTTTTGTAATTGCGAGCGTGCCAGCAAGGATCAATTAGTCCTTACAGAAAATTAATTGCCAACCAATTATCAGACGATTATGTTTTAGTTCTTTCAGCCTCAATGAAGAGGACTTTTACTGGTGGCTTGACTTAGGAGAATTAAACAGATAATAATGAATTGAAGAACAGTCGAAGTATTTCATCAAGATGAAAAGACTTACAATGATCCAAACTCAGCCTCGTAGAGGTTTTACAGCAAATCTACTTGGAACTACTCCTATGAAACGAAGTACAGTGCAGGAATTTTAAAGTACAGTAATGTAAAGAACTGTAAATGTAAAAACTGTAAATGTAAAGCTGGAAAGAAAAATAAGTATAAAGGACTGGTTTTTTGGATCTGAGTCCGGGGGCTTTTTCTGGGGCCTTCTCTACTATTTATACTGCTCAAGGATGACCATCGAATTGTATTTCCAACCGTCGAACTGCTCCTCCATGATCGTCAATCATGTTGCCCCAATATTAGCTCCATTACACCATTATTTGCAGTTAGGCTTCCCTTCTAAATTTGAATCTGAAATGCGAGTAACCGTTGAAGCCACGTCACTTTGTATCTCTTTGTTGATCCGCTACTATTCAAATATCGTAATAACCAATACTAGCTGCCACGTGTACGATCAGGATTGAGGACATAAATAGTCTTCCTATATTACCCTTATTTCGCCACGCGTCGGATTATAATTGGCTTGTACAAAATATGTAGCCAACAACCTCTATCTGGATTATGGTTTATTTATTTATTTTATTTTTTTAAGGTGGGGAAAAAAATTAAAACTTTATCCTGACTTTTAAATATATACAAAAATCCAAGAATTAAGAGTTAAAAGCCCAAAAACCAAGTTAAATGTCGGTGGCATGATTTTAAAAATCGGACTGAATTGGTTGGTTAAGCCATTGATCGGTCAGAGTTTCAATTCGGATATACCCTCAAAGCCATTTGAAGTAGAAAATCAACCTATTTAGAGAGAACCGAAAAATTGGTGATTGGACCGCCAAACCGGATGATCCGAAGACGGGTCAAGCGAACTAGAAAAACCAATTATTAGAATGCCGAACCAGATGACCTGGAAATGGATCAAGCGAATTGGCTGGATTGATAAAACTAAAAATTTTGGACTTTTCTTTGGTATTTTCCAACTATTTTTTTATTTGTTGTTTGGGTTAATTACACTAATAGTCCCTATAGTTTGGGACTTGTGTCACTTTGGTCATTGACTTTCCAATTATGACATATTTGACCCTGAATTTTGAATCTTGTTTCAAATAAGGACAATTGCAAATATCATTAGATTTTTCAAGGGTAAAATCGTCAATTTGATAAAATATAAACTAATTTGACAAAAATAAATGTCAAAAAAATATTTTTAATTTTTTAAAAATTATTTTTATTCACCAATGATAAAATTAATAAAAATTACATGATTAATTTTTAAAATTAATTTTACATGATCATCATCCAAACACATAATAAAAATTAATTTGGTAAAAAAAATAAATAAATGTCTAAAATATTTATCAATTTTACATAATTTTATTTTTAGTAGGTAGAAATAATTTTTAAAAATTCAAAAATATTTGTTTGACATTTATTTTTGTTAAATTAGTTTATATTTTATCAAATTGACAATTTTACCCTTGAAAAATCTAATGATATCTTCAATTGTCCTTATTTGGAACAAGATTCAAAATTTAGGGTCAAATGTGTCACAATTGAAAAGTTAGGGATCAAAGTGATACAAGCCCCAAACTATAGGGACTATTTGTGTAATTTGCCCTTTATATATATATAACAAAATTTTGATTAGAAATTCTCTTTCAAAGGTCCCATCTTGTGAGGAATTCCATTGAGAGCTTGAAATTATTGTGAAAATCTCTACATATTTATAAGAAAAAATTATTTTTAAAAAACTAAAGAAATCAATGTGAGATTCAATCAAATTTATTGTAGGAATACTTAAAATTTTGATATCTCTTCAAAATTTTTACTCTTCTTTCAATCAAATTATTTAAATTAAAATCATATAAAAGGAACATTGAATATTTGGTTTCCTCTTTCAAAATTAAAATTAATAATATTTTAAAATATATTACTATATTTTTTAATAAAAAAATTTAGGAAAAATATTTAAAATAATTTAATATTTTCAATTTTTTTTTAAATTTATAATTTTATTACTGATATTTTTATTTAAATATAATTTTAATATATTCATAACATCACAATTTAATTATAATTCAATTTAATGGTTGAACCAGTAGCCCAATTCATCTCATCTATTTTTCGATTCGGTCCTCAATCTGATTTTTAAAACATTGGCCGGTGGTACCCATAACAAGTCCTACCAGTAAAAGATTACAAAAAGCAATGTCGGGTTAGCCTTTTTTTCTTTGTGAACCTTTGGATTTTGAATTTGCTGTTTGGGATTTGTGTCATTTCCATTATATGAATGGGATGAAAATGTCTATTATTTCATGATGAATAATATCTCGTTTGGGAATAAATTATTTTAATAATTTTTTAATTTTTTAATTAAAATATGAAATAAAAAAATTAATATGTTTGGAATATTTTTTAAGTTTTTACAAAAAGATATATAAAAAGTAGAGAGAAAAGAAAATATTTGACTTTTTAGTATAAATTATAAGCTTTTTAATTTTTTTAATAACTTTTTGAATTAAAACTATAACATGCCAAACGAAGCCTAACAGTAACTCCAATTATTAATAGATATCAAATTTGATAGGTCATTAAAACTTCAAAAACCGTAATAATTTTTATATTGTTTTCATTTTTATGTGGAAACATTTCGTATTGCTTTAACTTTAAAAAGCTATTTTAAAGATTTCATCAACTGATTTTAAATATGAATCAAACATTTTTTAAATCATCTCTAATCTTTTATCAAATTTAAATTTTTATATTGCTTTCATTTTTATGTGGAAACATTTCGGTTGCGTTTGGTAGAGTTTTAAAATTATAATTTAAGAATAGAATTGTATTTTGAGTTTGTAAATTTTGGAATTATAAACTGATGAGTGTGGAAAATTTGTTTGGTTATGAGTTTTGAATTGGGTTTGAATTGAATGATATGACGTATGATATTTGATTCAAAAATTTATAACTCATAACCAAACACACAATCCAAAATCCTATTCAAAATTCATAAAAAAATTTAAAAAAATTCCGAATTTTTTTTACTTAAAATACAAAAATAACAGGTGCTAAAAAAAACAAAAAAATATTGTTCCGGTCAACCAGCCGAACGTCGGGGGGACATTCAAAAGGATGACTGGGTAGACATGTTTTTAAAAGTGGGTGTGGAATCAATTTTTAAAATCACTAACCAAACACGACACCCAAAGGACGGTGAATTACGTTTCAAGAGCTCCAGCAAACACAACCTCTTTTTGCTCTTACTTAAAAAACTATTTTAAAGATTTTATATACTCCTTTTAAATATGAATTAAACATTTTTTAGACCATCTTCAATCTTTTATCAAATCTTTCATCAAGTTTAACTGTTCATTAGTTTGGTATCAAATGAAAGAAGCTATACTTTTTTCATCAAATGTAGGAAGCATTTATCCTTTCATCAAATTTGTAAGTGATTGTTGGGCCGGACATCTGTCCAAATGTACTCCCAAACAATCGGTTTTGAGATAAATTTAATGAAAATTTATTTTAACATTTTCATGCACGAAATTGTGCACACTGTAAAATGTGATGCGGGAAAAATCCAAAATAGCATCTAATTAATGTTTTTTTAAGGAAAACAGAGAACGATAATAAAAGAACAAAAAAATATATATCAAATAAGGAAGGGGAAAAGAATTACAACATTAACAAAAGCCAATTTAATACAAAGCCACCAACCCTGAGCAATACTAATACCTACAATACCTAATAAATCTTCTAAATATAATCAACAAACATGAGACTTGTATACGGCTAATTAAACCAAGAAACCAAACACCAAACCTTAATCAGCAAAATAATTCATAGGAAAACCAAACTGTTGATCATCATAATCAAATCTCATTTCCTCTAAATTTGGGAGCAACTCCATCCCCCAAGCTGCTGCTTTCTTCGAAACCATATCGAATAAGAACCCGTACTCGTCCTCAAGCTTAGAGTTGATTTCAGTGATTGGAATGTTATTGTTTATCTCCTGAGATAACTGAACAAAATTAGGGTTTATTGCGGACAAGTGTAGTAGAGTGCTAGGGTTTTGGTGTTGGTCCGGAGGAGGAGAAGTGGCATGAGTAGTAGTAGTAGTTATGGCACTTCCAAACTCATTTTGTGGGCTAAGGTTGTTGTTGCTGTTCTCTGATGCCTTTTTGTGAAATACTCTACATAAAACCCAATCCTCCTGTCATTCATCAGTATGAAACTGTTAGATAAAGTTATTAAAAAACAAAAAAACAAAAATGTGAAAAAAAAAAAATCATCTAAGAGGACTAAACGGTGCTGTTCTAACTAGTGGGTCCATTATAGGCCCTCTCATTCTGATGATTTGATTATTTAATTTTTTAAACTCTAGTGCACATCATTTATAAAAAGAAATTAAAAAAATCAAAATTAATATGATAATTGTAGTAATGATTTAATTACACTTGTCATTAAAAAAAATAAACGGTATATTTTTTTTAATTATTATTGTCATTTAAAAAAAATACAACAAAATCACGTGACTACAATCATTAAATTAATTTGATTTTTTATTTTTATATTTTTTTATGAATGATCTAAATGTAAAATCTTAAAAAACAGCAAATTAAATCATTAAAATAGAGTTCATAGCAGGCCGAACTGCCCAAACTAGACCGATGTAGGCTAGAGAAAAGTCCAATTCAAATATTTAATTAGATGACGATTTTCAATTATCGAGTAACTCTTTTTAGAATGAACAATGGGACAACCACACTCACTTACACTTGAGAGAGAGAGCAAGTCTTGGTTTGGGTAGAGTTAGAATAGTTTGGCTTTTTTAATTTCGTTTGATTTTTATTTTTAGTTTTTTTTGACTTTTTTATAAAAGAAAAGGTGTAATAATTATAATTTGAATGTCACATTTTATTTTATTAACTTATATAATTAATTTTATTTTTTATACGTTTTTAACCAAAAAGTCAAAACCAAAGTGTGAGATGAATTCAAAAGCAGTAAAGGTAAGATGAATAAACCTTGGGAGGTGAGTGTGGGTTGTCAAGGCGAAACTCATGCATGATCCAACCAGTTTTGACCCCATTGGGAGCTCTGTTTTGATAGAATACCAGTGTCTTCCTCATCCCCACCACTTCTCCGCTCCTCGGATCATTCACCGTCCGATCCTTCCCTGTTGCTTTCCAGTACCCGGTTTTTGTTGCCCTGTTTGTCCGAAACCCCGTCGCATACTTGCGATCCCGAAAGCTGAAGAAGTACCACTCGTTTGAATTCAGCTTCGCCACCTCTTTTTTTTCCATAGCATAACAGTTAACAGCATAGAGAAAAATAATAATAATAATAATACAAACAAAAGGGGATAATTTTATTATTTATATTTTTAATAATTACGAACATAAAACAATAAAAAAAATATATTTTAACAAATCCTACAAATTTGAATTTGGACCACAAATTTCATTTTCTGTCCATTTCCATGTTTGTGTGTGTCAGGAAAACATTTGCCTACATGACGTTAAAAAAAAAACTTCAAAAGTTTGGCTAAAAATCATACAATAATGCAACCCCTTGGTTGGCCAAGTGGGTAAAATTTAAGATCTCAAGCACAAGTCATCTCCCAGGATTATTGAAAGTTTGTCCAATCGTTAATTTTATATCTCGAGATTAGTTAAGATATGCATAAACTGAATCCAAACTTGAATATCAAAAAACAATTCATAAATCATACACTAATGCTAGGAACATAAAATGTTACCCATTCATTTAAAATTTTAATTTGTTAAAGAGTGATACTTCATATCTTCAGCACGCCCCTCACTTTTTTATAAAACAAACCAAATACATGTCAAGTATGTTAATTAGAATCCTTTGATGTAAACTATTTTAGTGGGATTAGTTAGAATCCTTTGCTATTCATTGCATCCCTCTCCTTTATTAATTGTATTTTCCTCATTGACGTAAGCAATAAAGTTTTCTTTTGTCGATTAAAAAAGAAAAAAAAAAACAAGTAATGAAATTTCAACATAGAATCTATTGTTTATTTTAATACCATGTTAAATTATTAACTATCAACTCAATTAAAAAATTTAACAACAGTGCTATATACCAAAAAAAAAAAAAAAACACAACAACTATGAATCACATTCATTATGATTGTAGTCCCCACCAAACCACATTAATTTTAAAGCTACACTATATACATAAATTTTGGGATAAAATTTTTAGGTAGACAGGCATTTTTCAAAACACAAAACAGTTAAAAAGAGGGGCAAATTATATATTGAGGGTGTTTTGGAAAGATAGTTAAAAGCTGATTTTTTAACTTTTTTTGATATTTTTTGAAAAATGTGTAAATAATATGAGAGATGATATAATTTAAAATAGTACCCCAAAAGAAGTCTGAGTTGAAGTGTTACTAGCAAGCAACTCATCAAAGTCATATATATCTCGGAATATTACCATCAGACTTGGTGTCTAAGAAAAGCTCTCATGTGAAAGGTCGTAGAAAGTCTATCACATTATGTACTTACCTATTCTCAATCTTATCTAATCACCTTTTTTTTTCTTTTTTCTTTTTAAATATTCATTGGAGAAGAAGAACTAATTTTAATGGCCTTAAAAAATACTCTTAGCATCATATCTTTTTAATAATTTGAACTTGACAATATCACAATAGTGCAAGATCAAAATTTGACTCTCTAGTCTCATAAGAGATTAATGTCTTCTTTGAAACATCAAAAAATAGGGGGGGAAATTTATTGTTTTTATGGTGAATTTAAAGGAGATTTGAGTTCATCAAAATTATTTTTCTCATCCTTTGTTCCATTTGTAATCTAGCTTTGTGAATTCCCCAACTGAACGCATGCATGCATGCACTCTAGAAGCGTAATAAGAACACTTCTCTCTCTCTCTCGGTGTCACTTCCCACTTTTTTTTTAAAAAAAAGGCTCCTTTTTGACTAAGATGGCAAGGGAAAAGGCGAAAAAGATCGAATAATATATCACTTTTGAAACAGATGAAACCACAGTCTGTGTGTCACACCATTGTATAAGATAGCATAACCATTTGTGTTTTGAAAAGTTGAAATTTTAATCAAGAAGTGACTATAAAAAAAATTAACCTTCTTTCTAGTTTTTTGTAAGTTTTTTTTTTGTTAATAAAAAAGTTACTAATTCTCAAAACGACTTAAATATTACCCAACATAAGTCATTACTTGAAAGTTTTTAATTAGAGTGATGATATACAAATTAAAAAATTTATATAATTTTCTGTAAAGCGGAATTATGTGTCAAATTTGTATTATTTACATCAAAGTCATTTATTATTTCAAAAATACTATTGTCACATTTCTTCAATAGATTTTTTATTTTAAAATTTGTAAATTATTATCCTTTTAAAATAAGAAACAATTGTGGATAGTTTTGTCCACCAGGAAAAATTATACACACAGCAAAAAGATAGCGTAAGTTCAAATTTGATGCGGTGTGGGCTACATCAAAAATATCTTCTTTCACTAATTTTTTTTTGGGGGTAGTTTTCAGGTAATTTTCCTCAATTGATAGTATTGTTGTTGTCTGCCTCACCTTCTCCCAGGACCATCTCTCTCTGTCTCTGTCTCTGTCTCTCTCTCTCTCTCTCTCTCTCTCTCTCTCTCTCTCTCATCTTTTGTGGTAATTTTCCGCAAGTTTTTCAGTTTCTCTATGTCAAAAATATGTTCTTCATGTAGTACAAAACAATAACTATCTAAGAAAAGAACATCTCATCAATTTCGATAACAAAAACAAACAAAAAAAAAAATTGTAAAAACATTTTGAAATCATCAGTCTCACAGAGGTTAGAGGATATAATTGCTAGGAAGAGAAAAACATTTCCCAAAAGAGAAAAGAGGCAAACCAGCCACGGAAATTAAGTAAAAGAACAGAAAAGAGATTAAAACCTACCAGGAAGCTGCCATGGTTCACATGTATGCAAGTCAATTTCCACCAAAGTTCCCTTCAAAACTTCTTCATTTGCAATCTTTTTGCGAAGATAATGGCAAACCAGTTCTTCATCACTTGGATAGAACCTAAACCCTGGTGGTAGTGATGCTCCAATGTCTCTTAGACCCATTTTTTTGGTTGTTTTTGGAGGGTATATAAAAAGGGTTGGTTGGATGGAAAATTGTAAATTAATACACTTTTATGAGTTTGAGATTCCAAAGAAAATTTATAGATCAGTTAGGGATTGGTGGGAGATGGAATGTAGTTGGTGTACAAAGAAAGCTTTGAGTTCTCTAGTTTGGGAGTTGGGAAATATTATGGGTGAAGAAAGGGATGTGATATTTTTATAGATGGGTTGACAGGTACTTCGGCCAAAGCCAATAGCCAAGCATTTTCTGTTATTAAATTTTTATCTTTTTATTTTAAAATACTTAAAATTTATAGAATGTGAAAAAATTTCAAAATACAATAATTTTATTAACTGTATTCTGGGACAGATGATTCAACGTGCATAGCAAGTAATTTATCTGGATCAAGATTTTCTCCACCAGTAATGATAAAAACCCCCACAAAACACCACTCTCACAACCCCCAAAATAATCTGAATCATTCATGTCACTGTCAGACACAACTCTAAAAAAAAATTCAAACACATCAATGGTCAATACATTCGTGGAGGTTATGGAGATCTTCTTTTGTGGGAGTCCCAAACATTTTCCTTTTCTCTGCAATGACCTTGATGTCACTATAACAATTTACATTTTTGCGACCAAATTTAGTGACTAAAAGGAATTTAGTCGCCAAAAGTGTAATTTTTGGTGACTAAAAAATGTATTGGTTGGCGTTGGTTTAGGATTTAGCTACTAAATTTTTTTAGTCAGGGTATATTATTTATTGGCAACTAAAAAAGATTTTAGTCGCAAATATGCCATAATAGGCGACCAATACTTTTTTTGTCGGCATTAGTCTAGTTTTTAGGCTACTGAAGTCTATTTTAGTCATGGTATGCTAATTTTTGCCGATTAAAATAAATTTAGTCAGCAAATAACAGGCATAATTTTACTGTTACTCTTTGGCAACCAAAAAATTTGTTGGCAAATATAAAGGTTTGGTGACTGAAAAAAATTTAGTCGTGGTACATTTATTTTTTCCGACGAAAGAAAAACTAGTCGCCAAATGTCTACTTTTGGCGACCAACATTTTAGTCGCCATTAGAGTTGGTTTGGCTACTAAATAATTTAGTCGCTATTACTAAAAAATTTGCCAACAAAATTTGACATTAGCCGCCAAAGGTACCAAAATTTGAGTGGGAAAATAAAAAGCTATTGGCGCCCTGTTTAGGAATACCAAACACTTTCTCTTTCACACACACAATCAGTCACCACCAAACCTCACATCACCTCACCGCATCGCAGGTGCTCACTGCCGGGAAGCATTCGATGTCGCACATCGCCACCATCCCAAATCGCCACCTCCACCGCCGCAATACTAGGTTATCTCTTGCTCTCGAGCTTGCCCTATCTCCTTTCACTCTTATTTCCCAAATCTGTCTCGGTTTTGCTCTCTCTCTTTCTCTCTCTCTCTCTCTCTCTCTCTCTCTCTTGATTTCGCTCTTGATATTTCTCTCTCGACTTCGCTCTATTTCTCGCTTTATAAATCGCCATGGTCGTCTGAAGAAGAGGCCTCCAACAGTATAAACTCCCCCAACTTCGTTATCTAGTAATCTCTTCGTGCTCCTTCTTTCTCTCTCGGATCTCCTCTCTCTTTGTTTCTTCTTCTTTTATGATCCAAATCTCCTTCTAGGGTTTGGATCGACTTATTCACCAACTCTTGTCTTACCTAATGTTGCTTGCCGTGATTTTGAAATGGTTAATTCTCTCTCTTTCATTAATTCTATTATTTGAATTGTTCTGTTCGGTTGTATGTGTTGAATTTTGATTGAGATATCTAGAATCGATCACCTAAGTTTGTCGATGCTCATGTTCTATTTTTTCTCTTCTATTGCTTCAAATTCATACAATTGATGAGAGGTAATTTTAGTGTTTCGTGTATGTTTGTGATGTCATTGAATATAAATAATGATGATATTGAATATATCTTAGCAATCTGTGTGTTTTATCCATAAAACCTAGGATGTCTAAGAAATTCTTTGCATTGAAATAGATTGAATAACTTTTTCCTAGGTTTTGTATCTAAAGAAAAATGTTTTGCTATGTTTTGTATATAAATTCTAGTTTAAAAAACTCAAACCTTACAGTACATCTAAATTCATATAACTCATCAATGAAAGAGTGAGGGTAGAGAGAGTGGGAGGCAGAGAGAAAATAGCAAGAGTTAGAGAGGTGTGACAAAGGGGAAGAGAGAGAGCCTGAGAGACCAGTGAGAAAGTCAGAGATGAGTGAGAAAGAAAAGAGATTGAATGAGAGAGAAAGGGTGCGATGGAGAGATGAGAAGGTTTAGTGACCAAGTGAGATGGAGACGTTCTTTTGAATCAATAAGAATGAGACATCTATTATTTTTTTATAACAATCAGTGAGAATGAGACTTTAGTGGTATTTATAAACAAAAAAATTTTAAAAAATTAAAAAAAATGGAGAACTCATTAGTGAGAAACCTTGTATAAATATGCTACTGTCTTGATAACGCTTCTTGTTGAAATCAACAGATTCTATGGAGTGGTGAAATGTTATGATCCTAAAAAAAAGAAACATGTGGTAAGCTGTACTATTCTGTCCTTTTTTTTAAAAGAAAATTTCATTTTAAATACTCATAGCTAATCATGCTTTGGAGATGCTTTTCATCCATAAAACTATAATTGTATCTCATATAATTTCATTGGCTAAGGGGATCTTTTAACCCCATGAGATGTAAGGATAATTCTTTTATACCTATTATCTTGAGTTGTGAGAGTTTTACTTTCTTTATAGACTATAGGTAGCTTGATTCTTGAAGCATCTCATTTAACCTTTCTATAATATATATTTTTTAATACAAAATTTATTTACTTACCAAAAAAAGAAATTTTCTCTGATCAATTTTGTGTTAAAGGTACTATATGATGATGGAGATATGGAAGTGCTCTGTTTAGATAAAGAGCGCTGGGAGCTTATTGACAATGGTCACAAGCCTAGAAAGGTTAGATTTCTAGTATCTCTTATGTGTGAAGCTACAAACTTGTAGATAATTTGAGGAGAAAAATAAGTTTTTAAGCTGTTCACAGAAAAACAAAAAAATCAATTGATATGTGAGTTTCATTCCAAGTGTTGTTTTGAAAACAAATATAAAACTAATTCTTTATGGTTTTCATTCTTATGAAGGCTGTTTAGCTCAACAAATTTGATTACAGACTTTCAAATAGGTTGGATACAGATTTACAAAAGCTTAGATGCAGAGTTAACTATCATGCCCTGAAGTTCACTGATCCTGTAACTGAAATGGCTGAACAATTGGTCTATTGAATGAGGATGAGAAACAAGCATTTTATTGCCCGTCACCTAAGGTAATCTCTCTCTCTCTTTCTCTTTTCCCTTCCCTCCTTATTTAGGTTCTGGTTGCTGTTTGATTCTTATGGGCTACTAATTGTTGATATGGGTTCATCAATATGTTTTATTTTCTTTATGCCCTCCTGCTGTTATTATTCTTAATGCGTACAAAATAATAATATGTTCCCTGGATCTCTGATAGAGGCATTTTAGTTATTACTGCATAGTTCAACTTGATTTCTCACTTATTGAAATGGAGCAAATTTGGAATGAGGTTGCCACGGGGTGATTTTGATATTTTCTTTTCTGAAGTACCATTTATCTTTTAAGAGTTTAGTTCAGAAGTTCTTTATTAGAAAATTTATATCATGTCATATTCAATCTAAATTGTTTCACAACCATTTAGTTTAATACTAATGAACTTTTTAATGATATGGCTTTTATCTCTTGCTTTTTGGTATTCTTGGTTGTTTTTATAGTTGTCATTTTTGCCAAGTGAGTTTAGAATTCAAACTCAAACTATTTGAGTGTACAGCTTTGTTTCAGTCGCCAGTTTTGGAGCTCCATTAATCGAGCTGACTATATGGCCTTGCACTTGGGCTTCATTACTATAAGCATATTTAAATGGATCTTTCCTACCTATATATTTTTATTGTGGACCTTCAGAACTGGTTGATCAAATGTAGACTGTTGTATAGGAGTTTTGGACAGTTCTTCAACATAAGCTCATAGCATAGTGTTTTATCTAATCATGGTATTAGTTTTTTAGGGCCATGACTTGAAACACATACAACTGAATTCCATAGGGTGGATAATTATAAAGGAGGAATGTTTTAGTTGTGGACAAGCAACAAATTTTTTTTGTTATTTTGCCTCGGTTAGCTTGGAAACAAAAACATTTAAAAAACATAATGGAAATGAGAGAGAATTTAGAAACATATGAAATTATTTTGAACAAAAAATTGAAGTCTATATAAATGCTTATACATTCTCAATAATTGAATAATTGAATAGGCCTATACATACCATTGCATAAAGGGAACAAGTGTACAATGTTCGAAAATAATGGTTTTTCGACAACTTTAATTCAAAATTAAAGTGGGACCCAACTGTCAGTTGAGATGGGTCTGAGTGGTTTTGTATTATCTCAAGTGAGAAGATTACAATAAAAAAATGATGGGCCGAAACCATTGAGTTGTGAATAAGAATTGTCTCATAAAGTGGGCATCAATAGAAGTTGGGCTTGGGCTTGGGCTTAGGCTTGGACTTGGACTTAGTTTTAGTCTTGGTCTGGACTGACCTAGGCTTGTGTATGTGCTTGTGTTGGACTTAGTCTTGGGCATGGGCTAAATTGTGTTATGCTAGACTGGGCTTATCTTGTGCATATATTTTAGACTGGGTTTGGATCGGGTTGTGACCCAACACCCGTATCCATTTTGTGACCTATCTAGTTGGATTATTTAAATAGCATTATATATATATATATATATTTATTTATTCAACATTTGTAACTCTCATCTTTTGATGATAGAGTTGATGATCATATTATGTACATAGGAGTTTTGCACCTTTGTAACTTTAGCCTTAATAGTTAGAGTTGATAGTCATTGATGCTAGGTTTTATGCTAGCTTTCATGGCTAAGACCCATTCTCTACAAGTATAAAAAGGGCTTTTCCTCTCTAACTTAGAAGAAGAGTTTTAGAGAGAGATTTTTGATGAAAAATGGAGATGGTGTTTTGAGATAAAAAAGTTAGAGATGATTTTTTACACCAAAAAAAAAATTTTCTATCTTCTTTTGTCAGCTCATTCTTTGGTTCTTGTTAGAGAAAGTGCATCTATTACCAAGTTCGCTGAAGCTATTCAGAAGGTACTTATGCATTAGCTGGTTTCGACCGTCGTATCCTGGGAGACAGACGCTGGTGTACCTCCAGCATCCATTGGGAGGCGGTGAATCTGTTTTAAAGAAACTGTCTGGTGCAGGCTTAGGTTTGCTTCTTTTCTTACCATTTGTTCTTAAATTTTTCAATACTTAGTTTACAAAGATGAGTTCTAATATTTAGTTATTCATGTTAATAGTTTGTTTAATTAGTAATGTAATCTAATTCATTTTTGTAATTTTAATTGTGTAGTTTATTATGCATTTCATTCTTTAAATAAAATAAATAAATAAATATTTTGTCATTTCTATTTAATTTATTTTATATATTTTTCTTGTATTATTATGGAAAAATACCAACATACAATACGGAAGCAAACTCAAGGGGAATCAAGAATTATTAAATTTAAATTAATGTCAAACAAATTAATCTTACCATGAACAAGTGTATGCTATTCTTAAGGAGCATAAGGTTCCAACCAAGTGAGGTTTTGCAAAAAAATAATAAACAAAGATCAAAAGGTTTCCAAGGTATAGGAGATCCTTTGGGAAAATAATATTAAACTTTCTTTTACTTTTATTTCTTAAAGAAGTTTAAGGTTCAATGAAGGTCCGTGAATATTAGAATCTTATAACAAAAGGTTAGTTAGGGTATGGGTTTTCCATGTTAAAAGAAAGCATAAAAAATGTTCATTCTAGTAGTATTAAGGATGACAAAGAAAAAAAAAAGGGAGTGTAGTACTTACAGTAACAAAAAAGAGAATAAGTGATTCAATGATGAAATTACACTACGAAGAGTTTGTGCGAAATAAATCAGCAGTTTCTTTAAATTGGCAACTAAGGTTGGAACAATGTGCTAAGAAGAGATCCCAATATTGCATATTTGTTTTAAGTTGAAAAGTTTGCCTTGTCCATATTTTTCATTCATATTTGTAAGATATTACAACATTTGATATCATCTACCTACATTCAAAGTCTTCTACTAGACACATAATTAAAAGTCTTTTACTACGACTTGTTGACCATGTTAAGTTGACTCAAAATCCTGCTTCCTAACTTCCGTAATTACTGATTACCTAATAATACTTCAAGTCCCTTAAGTAAGAATGATTTTCATTTAACTAAAACAGATAAATAGAAATGACCATTACTAAATATTCCTAATTGGTGTTGAAACGACTAATTGTTTCATAGTGTTTAAGTTGAAAAATAAAATTTTTGATATTCCACTAACTAGTGTTTTGTGTTGGTTTCCTGCGAAAGAAATTTTTCGTCTATTTTGATGGAAGGGAAATGAAAATTTGTTCCTAGGTTATGGAATGAAGAGTTGTTTGTAACAATTCTAATATAAATGAGGAAAAAGATGACCCACAATTTTACCCACAATGACATGCCAAGTTATACGTTAACTTTTAATCTGCCACAAACTTCACCATGTAAGGCCCAAGTTCCTTGCCATTTCATTGTGGATGAATTGTAGGAGTTAGAGTTGAAAATGCCTTAAACTTAGTTAAAAAATGGCGTTCGGGGGACGAAAATGCAAAATAGCCTCCAAACCACTCTATGGATGTCATGAGAAGCTTCTTCATAATAAATAGGACTTGTGGGGACAGATGACATGTAATTATCATACGTAGGTTCGGAGTTAGAGTCGAAAACGCCTTAAATTTAGTTGAAAAAGAGCGTTTGAGAGGTGAAAATGCAAAACAGCCCCCAAACCACTATACGGATGTCACAAACAGCTTCCTTGTGACAAATAGGACCTGTGGAGATAGACGGTATGTAATTAGCACATGTAGATTGGGAATTGGAGTCGAAAACGTCGTAAATTTAGTCGAAAAAGGACGTTCAGGAGGCGAAAATGCAAAACAATCCCCGATCCACTTTATGGATGTCACAGGATGCTTCCTCATGATAAATAGGATCTGTGAGAGCAGACGGCATGTAATTAGCACACGTAGGTTGAGAGTTAGAGTCGAAAACACCTTAAACTTAGTGGAAAAATGGCGTTCGGGGGGCGCAAATGCAAAACAATCCCTAAACCACTCTACAGATGTCATAGGAAGCTTCCTTGTGATGAATTGGACATGTGGGGATAGACAGCATGTAATTAGCACATGTAGGTTGGAAGTTGGAGTTGAAAACGCCTTAAACTTAGTCGAAAAAGGGCGTTTGAGGGGCGAAAATACAAAACAGCTTCCAAACCACTCTACGAATGTCACGGGTAGCTTCCTCATGAAAAATATGACCTATGGGGATAGACGGCATGTAATTAGCACACGTAGGTTAGGAGTTAGAGTCGAAAACCCCTTAAACTTAGTCGAAAAAGAGTGTCTAGCCCTTTCAAGAGTTTCATATGATAAATTTGAAAGTGAACTTATTGACAGTGTCCAATAAAGCATGTACCTAATTGTTCCTCTTTGGCAGCTATCACTCTTGGCATAAAATACCAAATGTGATTTAAATAATTTATGGTTTTTAGTTAACAAGTTTTGTCTTTGAGTTTTGTCATTTTAATGTACTTTAAAATTCTGAATTCTTAAAAGGAGTAGTTAGAGCTATCCTCTATATAATTTTCTCTTTAACTTATATGAATTATGTGCAAGTTTCTCAAGTCCATCATGGTTTAAAATTTTTCTTATTACTAGCTACTTGATTTCTTTATGAAATTACTGAGAATGTTGGTTTACTTGAAATATGCAGGAAAAACCATGGACAAAGTCATTCAATAAAAAGAAGCCAACTGCATGCAATAAATTATAACTTCTTGGGTATGTGTCAAATGGCTCACACTTGGAAAAGTTCATACGATGGGCCAATACAAATCCTAATAACCTTCTTACTTTTGTGCTATGTTTTTCCTGTTTTATCCTTAACTTCTATATGTTTTTCTTTTTTATGTTTTCATTACATACAAAGGAATTTTCGACAAATAGCTTTTCTTTTTGTACCTTGTATGTAGCACTTCACTTGCCTTGTATTCTTTGTTATAACCTTCCTGCTTTTAGTCTATGACATTGGGATCTTCTACTTGTGTTGAAAAAGTTGCCATCACTTCCTGCAGGTCATATTGCCCATCTGAATTTCACATATGAATTGCTTCCTTACAGCTAATTAATACTTTGTTGGAATAATGAGGAGTGTGTGAGAGAATTTCTTCTTTTTTTCCTTGTCTATTCAATTTTATTAAATTGTTCATGTAGTTAACTATGTGAGATCATTGTTGAAATTTTTTATTCAGGAAGGTAGAAAGACAAAACTAGAAACAAAAGGAGTTCAGCAAAAAGGAAGTCTTTGTTTGATATGGATTTTCGACATCAGCGAGTTTAGGTAATGAATTTTTTTAGAACTTAACAAGTTTTGCACTTGAATTTCCATTTCTATGCTTATTAATTAATTTCATCGAAAAAATTAGACTACACGCATGAGAAACACGCATTCAAGTCAGAGAGAACCCATCTTGTTCCTCCCTGTTTCTATGATCTCTACTAGTGTGAATGGACCTCTATGGTCCAACAACTCTGGTAGATGTTATGATTATGAAGAGAGCTAGTATAACTTACGTATAAGAAACTAAGTGGACGGGTGAGAAAGCTAGGGAAATTGAGGATACCGGTTTTAAACTGTATTATACAGGTAAGGATAGACGCAGGAATGTGGTAGGAATTATAATTGCCAAGGGTCTTATGGAGAGTGTAGTGGTGGTCAGTAGAAAATAGGAAAAGATTATGTTAGTTAAACTAGTTATTAGAGGGAATATAGTGAACGTTATTAGCGTCCCTCAAGTAGGATTAGATAATCAAACTAAGAGGGATTTTTGGGAGCAAATAGATGAGATCTTATAGGAGATACCCGTAGGAGAGAACCTGGTTATAGGTGGAAATTTTAATGGCCATGTAGGCATAGATAAATTACGCTATGAAAGGGTGCATGGTGGATATGATTTTGGTGACAGAAATGAGCCTGGAGAGAGTATCTTAGATTTTGCGTTGGCTTTTAACTTGGTGGTGGCCAATACTATGTATAAAAAGAGGGACAAACATTTGCTAACCTTTAAGAGTGGGTCAGTTAAGAGCAAAATAGATTACTTCTTAGTGAAAAAAGTGGACCGCCTAAAATGCAATGATTGTAAGGTGATTCCTGGAGAGAGCCTAACCTCTCAACATAGGGTTTTAGTACTAGATTTATGTTTTAAAGGGCAATACCAAGTTAGGAAGGATGGTGGGCGTCGTAGGACGAGATGGTGAGACCTAAAAGGGGATAAACTAGCAATATTTAATAATACAATGGATAAAGAAGGTACTTGGGACTTGGAGGATAATGCTAACACAATGTGGAACTTAATGGCCAATTGTATGAGGAGAATCTCAAGGAAAGTGCTTGGAGAGTCAAAAGGAATGGGACCCAGCTCTAGAGAAACTTGGTGGTGAAGGGAAGATGTTCAAGCAGTTGTTAAGGAAAAAAAAGAATGCTTTAAACAGTGGCAGAAAGATAGAATTGAGGAAAACTTTAAGAGCTATAGATTAGCTAATAAGGAGGTCAAAAAAGTAGTGAAAGAGGCTAAGTTGAAAGTTTATGATGACCTATACACTAGACTAGATAATAAGGAGGGAGAGAATAGGGTATACAAACTTGCTAAGATATGGGAGAGGAAAATAAGAGATTTTAATCAAGTTAATTGCATCAAGAGTGAGGATTCTAAGGTATTGGTGAAGGATGAAGAGATTAAGGAAAGATGGAAGAACTATTTTGAGAAACTATGAAATAAGGAACATGGAGGTACGTCAATAGGAGAAGAAATAACCAGCAATACGATAAACTAAAACTATAAGTTCTATCGTAGGATTAGGAACTTTGAAGTAGAGATTGCACTTAAGAAGATGAAATCAAATAAGGCTTTAGGACCCGATGATATCCCTATTGAAGCTTGGAAGTGTTTGGGTAAAAAAGGGTTATTTGGTTGACTAGGTTGTTTAGCAAAATTTTGTTAACTAGAAATATGCCAGATGAGTGGAGGAAGAGTATTTTAGTGCCAATCTATACGAATAAAGGAGATGTTTAGAATTGCAACAACTATAGAGGAATGAAGCTAATATGTCATATAATGAAAGTGTGGGAGAGGGTGATAAAACGCTGATTGAGAGATATAACAGAGGTGTCAGAGAATCAATTTGGGTTTATGCCTAGCAAGTCAATAATGGAAGCGATCTATCTTTTGAGGAGAGTAATAAAAAAGTATAGAGAAATGAAAAGAGACATTCATATGATGTTTATCGACCTTGAGAAAGCATATGATAGAATGCCCCGAGATATAATATGATGGGTGTTAGAGAAAAAATGGGTGACAAAAGACTACATTAATGTGATTAGGGACATGTATAAAGGGGTGGTGACCACTATTAGATCACCTGCTGGAGAGATAAATGAATTTTCTATCACTGTAGGGTTACATCAAGAATCTACCTTGAGTCCTTATCTCTTTACTTTAGTTATAGATGAGTTGACGAGAAATATTCAGGATGATGTGCCATGGTGTATGCTTTTTGCAGACGATATCGTACTAGTGGATGAGACTAGAGAAGGAGTTAACACAAAATTGGAGATTTAGAGAAAAACCCTTGAATCTAAAGGATTCCGAAAAAGTAGAACTAAGATTGAGTACATGGAGTGTAAATTTAGTAACAGTAATAATGAAAATAGGGGAGAAGTGAAGATAGAGAACCAAAAACTGCCTAAGAGTGAACATTTTCGTTATTTAGGGTTGATTATTACAATAGCGGAGGAGATTGATGCGGATATGACCCATAAGATTAAGGCAAGATGGTGTAAGTGGAGAAGTGCATCTGGAGTACTATGCGATAAATGAATACCTACTAAACTAAAAGATAAGTTCTATAGAACGGCTATTAGACCAGCGATGTTGTATGGGACGGAGTGTTGGGCAACCAAGAAACAACATGTAGATAAGATGAATGTAGTTGAGATGAGGATGCTAAAGTGGATGTGTGGCAAGACTAGACAAGACATAATTAGAAATGAGTGTATTCAGGAATGGGTAGGAGTAGCACCGATAGAAGATAAGTTGAGAGAGCATCAATTGAGATGGTTTGGTCATATTCAACGGAGACTAACAGAGGCAGTAGTGAAGAGATGCGATGCAGTAACGGTAGATGAAAGTGTTAGAGGACCTGGTAGGCCTAGATTAACGTTGGCTAGCGTTGTAAATAGAGATATGTATATACTTAATTTGACTAACGAAATGACCTTTGATATAGTCACGTGGAGAAAAATGATTCATGTAGCCGACCTCATTTGATGGGACTTAAGGCTTGATTTGGTTTGGTTTGGTTAATTATTGAACTTACATAATATGATTTTTATGATTGATTATATTAAATCTAGAATAGGCAAGGATTGGCTATATATAATGAAATTTGGGAATTGAAAAATAAGTGGAAAGAAATATGCGTAATAAAGAAATTTCATAATGGAATTTGTTGTATGATGATTATGTTTTTTGAGTATATATTAGTTACCATGGTAATGGAAAGAAGTATGGATAATAAAGAAAGTTCATGGTGATTTTTTGGTGTTTGATTATCTAAATGTTGATTGATAAAACTCACCTTAAAGATCTTATTATACAGGGATATACATATTCTTATTATAATATGGTGATTTATGTATTAGCTTTTATCTCTTCATGCTTTTGATGGTATTTATTACTTTGTTGTAGATTTTCTTCAAAAGGATTATAATTTGCAACTGCTATTTTTGTGTAGGTGAAAAGGATAATTTTACTAAGGGAAAGATCTGATTCTAGATGTAAGAGGAATTGAAGGTTTTTGTGTGTGTGTGTGTGTGTGTGTAATAGGTCCAAAATTGAAATCTTATTAGAAATTTAGACCAAAAAAAATGTGAGGAAAAAATTTGATGTGCAAATATTTTCATAAAAAAATTACCTAACATTATTTTTCTTTTTCTTTTGTACAGATGGATGAACTCGTACACGAAGCTGAATTGTATAAGACTAGTTGGCTTGTTACATTTTTTGAAGGATTATATGTTTTTGGATAGATGTGTATGAAAAATATTTGGGTAGGCTACTAGTTATATTTTTTGATAGATACGTATGGATAAAAATTTAAAATATAATAACAAATACTTGTTATGTTTTCAATTTTTATGTTAGATGATGTGACTTGGATGATTATATAGATTACAAGTGGATTTTTAATTGGAGGAATATGTAGTTTGGAATTACTTGTAAATAAAAACTTATAAAAGTTGATGATTTTAATTAAACAGGCTCAAGATTGGATGATTGATTTATTTTATTGAATATTCATGATTCAATTGATTTTGTTGGTTTGAATGATTATTGTAAATTACAGATTATATTGAATGAATTGGATGGATTATTATAAATTACAGGTTGATTTTGTTGCGTGTTGGCGACCAAATTTTGGCTTTGTTTTTCCTTTTTTTGCGACTAAGTGATTAGTTGGGAAACATCAATAAAGAATTTGTCGACTAAATAAGGTAGTTAGTGTATCACCGCTCACATTTGGCGACCAAAATGTTGGTAGGCAAGAGGGTACATTTGGCGACTAAATAATTAGTTGATAAAATTATTAATTTTGGCAACCAAAGGGTTTGATCGCTAATAGGTTTATTACCGACTAAAGTAATGGTTGTGCAAACATTTCTTTTGGCGGCTAACATGTTTGGTCGTGGCATATGATTTTTGGCGACTAATATGTTTCGATGTGGAATGTAACAATTGGCGACTAACATGTTTCGTTGTGAAATGTAACAATTGGCGACTAACATATATTTAGTCGGGAAAATATCACTTTTGGCGACTAAACTGTTTTAGCTACAAAATGGTTTAGTCACGGTAAATATATATTTAGCGACCAAAAATTTAGTCGGTAAATAGAATCTTTTTCCCGACTAAAAAAATTTTAGTCGCTAATTACTTTTCCTGACCCTCCATTAGTGACCAAAGTGGCGAATAAAAAATTTAGTCGCAGAAAACTTTTGCCGATGAAAATGGACTTTTGCCGATTAAATTTTTGGTCGGCAAAAATGCAATTTCCTGTAGTTTTAAAATGTAATTTTTAATGATTCAAATTTAAAATTGAAATAAATCAATGTAGTTTTAAAATGTGTAATTTAAAACAAAAATACATTTAAAAAAAAAATTAAACTATGGATTATCTTTTGCTAACAGGTCTAATAAAAATAATAACAAAATCGTTATAGATATTAAAAAACAAATGATAAAAAGGAGTTGTTGGTTATCCGTATAGTGGAAACTTTCAAGAAAAACCAAAGTCGGAAGAATTTTTTTGGTGAGGGTCATAAAGAGAGAAATCTTGGTGCATTTAATGAGTAAAATCCAAATTATATATTTGATAAAACCTCCAAAATACTCCTTTTTAGTTTATAATTATTTTTTTATATATTAATTTTAGTACTTCATGTCCTCCCGTGGGTGGTATGGGAACAAATATAAGTAGACAAAGAGAACTTATTTAGGCACCGTTTGAGAAGATGAGTTTGAGGTTTTTTTGGTTAAAATAGTTATAAAAAATAAAAATAGATTTTTTAACTTAATAAGACAAAACATCACATCCAACCCATAACCATTATATTCTTTTTCTCACAAAAAAAATCAAAAAAGCTAAAAATCCTTTCCAAATTAGGCTTTTTAGTCCCAAGCTAAAATAGTCAAAAAGCCAACCCATTTTCCAAATGAAGCCTTATTAATTTTAGTACTAGCAATTTTTTCACTTCTTAAGGGGAAAAAATTCATTGTCTTGATTTCTTCTCTTAGCAAAACAATTCATAATCTCGATCAAATAGCTAAGGTTATGCAGCCAATGGGATTATTAGGCCACGGCCCACCAAGAAGAGGAAAAAAAACAAAACAAAACAAAACATAATAAAATTGCTTGAAATCAAAGAATTAAAAATGGTTATTAAGAGGGGAAATAATGAGCATAGCTTTATCAAGCAATATTGGGTCCATCACCAGATTAAAAGTCAATTTTTGATTTTTAATTTATTTTGGATCAAATTATCTCTCTTTTTTTTTTATATATTTTTTTAAAAAAATTAAAAAATTAACTTTTAACCTATTTTTTAAAAACCTATAGATTAAACAATAAGCTTTTAGAGTTATATTAAACAGACAAGACAACCTATGTGGTGCAAAAGGCAAAGGGTCACATATTAGCTTACTAGATTATATGACTATTAATTAATTATATTATATGACTATTAATTAATTATTTATAATTAAAACTTCATTTCACTTCCATTCTTATTGATTTAATTATTTGGAGGTCCAATCTTTTTCAGTGGGCCATTCTCCTTGACGAGACACTGATCCATCTTATTTGATCATCACGTCTTCAGACTTGTACAACTCAAACAAATCAAATTCATGAAACCTATAGAGTAATTTTTAAATTTTTTTAGAATATGCTAATTAATCATGGTGTTAGAGAAGTCCCATCTGTCCGATCTTGATTCCGGTCATATATGAATAATTTTTTAATAATATTAGATATATTAAATTTTTTACTAAATAAATAATCAAATATTTATATAAATCTTATACTTGTATGAGACATTTGATTATCTATTTAGTAAAAAATTTATCATATTTTTTTTCTTTGATGGATGCAACTGCTGCGGGGCACGAGATCTGAGGCCTACTAATGATATGAATGACATTGGGGCCATCACTATTTTTTATTTTTTTAATAAAAAATTGACATGAATTTTGGAAAGGTTGGTTAAGTATTGATGCAATAATTAATAATTAAAATGAGGACAGAAAGTATTTTTGTCACAACATGTATAATTTAATGATAATAATTAGGCTTGTATATGGTAGATAATGACATGAATGGGTCCATCAAAGTTAGCTCTTGGTACAAGAGATGGAAATAATGGAGTTTGAACCATATATGATCTCACCTACTTTTAAGACAATAATACAGAATTTGGAAGTAGTATAAATGAAGGGGGTCTTTTGGAAAGCGGATTATAATCCACTTTCCAGATTATAACCCACTTCTCTTGCTCATAAAAAGTTGAAACTTTTAACCAAAAAATTGATTATAACCATCTTCTCAAAATAGTCCGAATAAGATTTTATAAAATTTCTTTATGAACTTATTTTTCAAAAAAATTATTTATTTCATTTATTTTTTGTGTCCGATTCTACATTTGATTCTTTTTAAAATGTCAAGATTATCTTTTCAATTCTTGATCGAGCATCACGTGTCAAGAACCTATTCTAGTAATGATGAGTGTGTTTTGCCATTGTTTCATAAATTCAAAGCCAATTAATCACTTTCACATCGTCGCTTGGAGAAGAAGAAAACATAATATGAAGACCAAAAAAAAAAGTGAGAAAATTCAAAGAACGTTAATAAGCCCTGTTGGGATCCTGGGAGATAAATATAAAAATGTTGCCACAGTTAATTAAATTACTCATCTTGATTCGACATAAAGTTGTTCAAATCAAATTTTGGACTATAAAATAATCAAATTAGTTTTATAATCTTATGTTGATTTGTTCATATAATTTTAATTATAACATATTAAAGTCGATCTGTCAACCTCCATTAAGGGGCATTTGAGGAAATTAAAATTTGGGTGGTGAAAGCAAAATTTTATTTTGATTTACTTTACTTTCAATCATGATATTCAATTTTTATACTTTAGGTCAAATTATAATATTACCCTTCTGTTCTTGTACTATTTATTCAAGTGATGGTGCACTTATTTTGTTTTATTTTTTAGAAGGTAATAAAACTGTGCACCTTGAACTTAACCTACTTGGGTGGTGAAAACAAAATCTCCAAATAAGATTTTACCCTATGGTCTAATAAGCACATGGTATTTTAAAATCATTAATTAACTAAATCACATTATAATAATAAATAAAAGTTCTCTATCAAGATTCCAATGAGAACTGCTTCGTTTGGAATATGGGTTAGCTTTTGGATTTTTTGACTATTTTATTCTGAGGCTAAAATAGTCTCGTTTAAGATGGACTTTTTGGCTTTTTTTTACTTTTGTGAGAGGAAAAATAAAATAATTATAGTTTGTCTTTTTGTGAGAGGATGTGGCAACTTTTACCCTAGAGTTAAAAAACTTATTTTGTCTTTTTGTAGTTAAAATAACTCTAACCTAATACAAACCCACATGCCAAACGAGCAAGTATTTTATGTGATGTATGCATATCATAAAATCTAGACGGAGTACACGTCATTGGTGCGTGACGTGTCAATTCTTTGGGGATTTGATTGTGGAGAAATTACATGCAGATAGGAGTTGGGGTAAAAAATTACATCATTTCATTTGTACCGCACCTCAAACACATTTGCACCTCCATATATTTGTAATTTTTTCCCCAACTCTTACCCGCATGTAATTCTCCTTTTGATTATTGACTATCCTAACCATGGAAGAAAATATAACAATAAATAAATTTACATTCTCAAAAAATAAATAAATAAATAAATTTACAAACACAAAATACATATAGATAAATAAAATAATTTAAAAATAAATTCACTAATTGTAATAGTTGGTTCTGTGAGTAATGGAGTTTGGATTATTTTTATAACGTGTCATTTGTGGTCGAGTAACTTGTATAAATGAACTCATTAAGACACTTTGTAATTTATAAAAATATTATTGTGAGGTCTCATCACCCATGATTCAGTGAATTGAGTCTTGAAGTGCTGAAGTACCTCATGCCTGACCCTGCTAGGATCCTCAAGAATCACATCATTAACTGTAATAGAGTTTATTAGATTTCGACTTTGCCTGGAGCTAGCAACAACATGGAAGAATCTAGTATTTCTATCTCCATGAAGAGTCCAGTTCAATCTGGACTTTTGATGCCATGACCATTCTAGCACTCTATAAAGCTTCCATATTTCACTTCTAACCACATTTCTTCTTGCCTTTTCCAAATTTTGCAAAGCCCTTTCCTCTGCGTCAATGTCCAAGACATGTAGCTCTTCCTCAAAGGCCTTGAGTTTTAAAGAAATGTTTCCAAACACCTCAGTGTTCCAGGCTTTAAGAGCCAACTTAAGGTGTTTGAGTTTTTGAACAAGAATATACCCAGACCACCCAAAAAATGTAGCATTAGCCCAGGAGGAAACAAAAAGCTGGGGGAAAGAAGGGTGAAGGGACCAAGCATTTAAGAACCTGAAAGGTTTGGGGCCCCAATCTCTGTCATCCTCTTTCATCAACAGAGGACAGTGATCTGAAATTAACCTGGGCAACCCCCATAATTTCATTGAAAAGTTGATCAACCACTTAGGACTAAGCAAGATTCTATCTATTCTACTCCATTTCTCTGATTCTTGAGCATTGCACCAAGTGTATCTCCTACCATGGAGAGGTAAATTAGTGAGTTCACTTTGTTCAATAAACTCATTTAGATGCCTCATTCCTCTATCTCTCCTGGAGCATCCTAACCTTTCACCCATGTGCCTGATTTCATTGAAGTCACCCCCCAAGCACCAAGGATTAGGGAAAGGGACTTTGAGCTTAATAAGATTGTCCCAAAAAAAGGATCTGTTGTTGACTTCATTAGGAGCATAGATGTTGAGCAACACACAATTAAAAGAATTATAAAGAGAACCAGATAGCAAGATGAATCTCCTACTACAACAGCAAGCAGAAAGTTGAAATACATCAGGGTCCCAAATACATAATAACCCCCCAGCTGTTCCTTCAGGATCTACAGACATGTATTCCATGTTTCTACAACCCCAGAGTCTTCTAGCAGCAATTTCAGACACCACTGCCTTATTGGTCTCTTGAAAAAAGACAACATCTATTTGTCTATCTTTTAGTAGTTTTTTTATTCTGCCTTGCTTTTCAGCCTTTCCGAACCCCCTAATATTCCAAGATAGAAGCTTCATGAGGAAACAAATGTTGCACTCAAAATCACCCATCTGCAGCAGCTTACTTCTGAGCCTTCCCACTCTTGTTAATCTTCTCTTTATTCTTTAGTTCTAGATCAACAATCTTGCTGAGGACAACATCTTCTGCCCATTGTATTGGATACCAAGAGTTTTCCCCAATTGTAGAGTGGCTTTGGCTTCGGTGAGGAGGCAGTTGTTCAAAGATGTATCATCCTCAGATAGATCTGATTGTGCAAAGGTAGCTGCTGCTGGCCTAAAGATGACAGATTTAGAGGGCTTGCTACCAGCAGCTGATGTAATTTGGATGGTTATGAAACAAGAGCTTGTGCAATTTTTTAAGGAATTCCACTCCAAGAGCAAACTCACTTATGGCATTAACAGCACCTTCATTACTCTCATCCCCAAGCTAGATAACCCCATTGGCTTATCAAATTATAGGCCCATTAGTCTTGTGGGTTCTATTTACAAAATCTTAGCCAAAGTTCTAGCACACAGATTGAAGTCAGTGCTTCCCTTTATCATTGGTGAAACTCAGACAGCTTTCATAGGTGGGCGATATATTCTCGATGGGGTGTTAATTGCTAATGAAGTAGTGGATGGATGGAAGAAGACCAAGAAGCAAGGGTTGATCCTCAAGCTGGATTTCGAGAAAGCATTTGATTCTGTAAATTGGGAATTTCTATTCTCCATGATGATTAGCTTTGGCTTTGGGGTTCAATGGGTCTCTTGGATGAAAGCTTGTGTGACTACATCAAGAATCTCCATTCTAGTAAATGGGTCTCCTACTGAGGAATTCTCTCCCCAACGAGGTCTTCGGCAGGGTGACCCACTCTCCCCTTTTCTGTTTAACATAGTGGCTGAAGGGCTTAACATTCTTCTATCTAGAGCACTTAACCTTGGCATCCTTAAAGGTGTGTTAGTTAGAGCTAATAATGTTCGTGTTTCACATTTGCAATTTGCTGATGATTCAATTCTCTTTTGTGAAGCTCATTGGGAACAATTGGTGTTAGTCAAAAGAATTCTCAGATGTTTTGAAGTCCTATGCAGCCTCAAAATCAACTATCATAAGAGTGTTGTGTGTGGTATTGGTGTAACTGATGATCTTATGCTTTCCTTTGCCAATCTTCTCAACTGCAAGGTGCAGAGTCTCCCTTTAAAATTCCTAGGACTGCCATTAGGAGCCAATCTTGGTAGGAAATCTACTTGGAAGCCTGTTCTTGACAACATCAAATCTAAACTGTCTGGGTGGAAGAGAAAGTTATTATCATTTGCTGGCAGGCTAACCTTGATTAAGTCTACTCTTTCAAGCTTACCTATTTATTTTCTTTCCCTGTTTAAAATGCCTGAAGGTGTGGCTAGAGAGCTGGAAAAGATTGAGGCTGCATTCCTGTGGGGTGGCAATAATCTGAAAAGGAAAGTACATTTGGTGAAGTGGGTTGAGACTACAAAAAGTATTGACCAAGGGGGTTTGGGCATCAGAAGAATCAGAGATGTAAATTCTTGTTTACTACTTAAATGGTGGTGGAAATTTGGGACCCAAATCAATGCTCTTTGGAGGAGAGTAATTTGCAGCAAATATAAGATTATAGAGGATTGTTGGCATCCTCCTGTAAGGCCCTTTTATAAGCACTCTAGAATATGGAGTGACATCTTATCCATTTCGGCTTCTAGCAACTCCATCTGTAATTTCTTCTTGACCAATTGCCTAATTAAAGTAGGGAATGGGAATAGAATTAAGTTTTGGACTGATAGATGGTGTGGGGATTTTTGCCTGAAATCTGATTTTCCTCTTCTCTTTAACCTCTCAACTGATAAAGAAGGCTCTCTCCATCACTTCTTTGCCAGGAAAACTAGCTCATGTGTTTGGAACTTCCCGTATAGAAGAGAGTTGTATGATTGGGAATTGATTGAAGAAGCTAATCTGATTGCAGTCTTAGCCTCTGCTCCTCCTTTATGTAATGATATTGCAGATCACCTGTTATGGTCTAATGATGTTGCAGCCTATAACCAGTTCTCCGTATCTGATCTATATGTCTACAGTACTTCCCTTCTTGGCCCTAATCTAAGAATCTGCAAGCAGGTTTGGAGCTCTTTGTTGCCCCCAAAAGTCTCCTTCTTTTGCTGGCTGGCCTGGAAAAATAGAGTGAAATCCTCAGAGTTCTTGCACAAGATTGGCATACTTGATAGCAATACTTCAATTCTCTGTCCATTCTGTAATTCTGAACCTGAAACCAACATCCATGTCTTGCTTCATTGTCCTTTCTCTTGGCTGATTTGGTCTTTAGTGATACAAGAATGGGGGCTTCAATGGTGCATTTCAAATTCAGTAGCTGGTTTATTTCATTGGTGGATGAGAGAGAAATTTCAGAAGTATGTTAGAATTATTTGGAGAGCCCTCCCTTTAGTCATTTTGTGGTCTCTTTGGAAGCATAGGAATGATTGTGTCTTTTCTAAGGCTCAGCCCAATATCTCTGGACTGCTTGATCTCATCAAATTTAGATCTGCCCTATGGCTCAAAGCATCAGTCAAGGACTTCCCCTTCTCAGTGGATGATGTAGTCTTCAAGTGGAAGCAGATCAGGGGCCCAGTTTGATCTTCCTTGCTGCTGGATTCTGGCTCTGCTCTGTTCTGGCTCTCTGTTTTGCTGATGTGATCTCTGATGCATCATCTTCTCCACAGTTGGTTTATCTGTTATTGAAGTTGTGTTACAGCAATGGTTGTTGGTATGGATCAGATATGGGATGGTTGGTTTGCTGTTGGTCTACTGATAGCTTGTTTGCTGCCTGCTGGCTTGGAGTACTGTGTTGCTCTGCTGTGTTGTTCTGCTTGTGCTGTACTGTGTTGCTCTGCTGTGTGCTATCAGTTATGTTGTGAGCAAATCAAATGTCTTGGCTGTTGTTTGGTGTGTTCTGGGGCTGGAAGTGTCACCAGTCTTCCATTTCAGCTTATCTGAGTGTTCTGGGGCTGTTGTGTGCATCTGAGAGTTTTGTGTGCATCAGTTTATGCCTTATCTGGTATTTGTTTCTATGCATCAGTGTATTGGGGTATTGGGACATTGGAGTCAGATTTGGTATCTGTTTCTATGCCATATCTGCTGTGTGCTTCCAGTTATGTTGCTAAACAATTGACTTGGCTGCTGTTCTGTTATGTTCTGCTGCCTTGGTGCCTCACAACTGACTTGTCGGTGTTTTGCTATAGGAGGTTTGGGAAGGCAAGTGAGCTACTACCAGTGTGTCCACTACCAGCTTGTTGTGTCCACTATCTTTTCTTCTGCTTTTCTTTGTTGGTGTCTCTCCAACTGGCACTTGGAGCTTCCTCTTAACTCCAAGCTCCTCTTTATTGTTGTAATATCTCAATCTTTGTTTCATCAATAAAGATTTTGTTTAGCCGTTCAAAAAAAAAATATTATTCTGATAAAAGAAATTCTGAAAAAATAAAATAATTTTTTTTGGGAGGAAGGATTAAATATGAGAGGCGTTGGAGAAAGAGTAACGGCTTGATATTCCAGCCTTAGGAACCAAAATAATTTGTCGGGAATTTGGTTCATCATTTAAAGTGGTCCATTTGTGATTTGCTTAATTCACTTCCGTAAGTTATGGCCTCTTCATGGGACCCTTAGCCACATGCCCAATCTCACCATTCACTTTCTTATATAGTGACTTTCCACGTATTAAGAAATGGATGATGACAGATAACTCTCTGCTCTAGTAACGTGGAAATTTTAAATAAAATAAAATAAAAATAAAATAAAACATCATATTAATGGAGTGACGCCGACTCCTAAAACTCCTTTACGCTGTGTCTGGTTGAAGGATTTGGAGAGGAATTTAGAAAGAGAAAAGGAAAATATGTGTGAAACTATATGAAATGTAAGTATATTTTATTCACATTTCACCTACGTTTTCCATTTCCATTTCCAAATTCCTCATC
Organism: Camellia granthamiana; assembly: GCA_036172215.1. Classification (NCBI taxonomy): domain Eukaryota; kingdom Viridiplantae; phylum Streptophyta; class Magnoliopsida; order Ericales; family Theaceae; genus Camellia; species Camellia granthamiana. The sequence goes on from CM069915.1 coordinate 15,548,275, forward strand.
AAATCCCCCAATCAAACACAGTATTAGAGTTCATGTTTTAGAACTCCAAAATATTTTTGTTAAGATATATACATAATTAAAATATAGCAATCACTATGTACATTTATATATATAAGTTCCACTTGTTATTTAGAATTAGAAATTTTATGAAACTCAAACAAAAATATTAATAAATAAATAAAATATGTGGATTAAATTCATTACAAATATGTCTCACATCATACAAAATTTGAAATTATATTTGACTAGTTTCTCATTTTTTTTATCCAGAAAAATAATATTATACAAACTAAAAAACTTTTAATTTTTTCTGTTTACAAACTTATGTGTCTACTATAACATTATTTATTGAACCCCATTTCAAATTTTGAAATTTTATTATTAGATGTTATATAAATTTCTAAGAAAATTTTCTATAAATTTTCAATATTGTTTAACATTTTCCCATCAGGTAGTAATCTTGTGTAAGTTGTGCTTTGAGGGTTGTTAAATAAAAAGTATAAAATGTTAAAATATTTATAATCTCAATAAACTTATCATATATCTTAAAATAATTTCATACATTTTTATATATTTTTTCAACACTAATTTTCAACATTTTCCTGTTATATATATCCTCTTAGACAATAAAAGCTGGATTGGACCCACATAACATTCTCTGGTGTTCTTTTGTCAAAATTTTCTTTTTAAAATGGTAATAATCACAAATAATCTCAATGGGTTTATATTTGAACATTTTATTCACTATCCTAAGATTCTCATTTGATTGACAGCCACGTTTTGTTCAACATCTACTTTTATTTATTTATTGTTCATTACCTTTTTCACACCTTTATTGACAACAGAAATAACTACTTTTTAGCTCTCAATAAAATGCATTTTGGATAATTAGAAGAAGCTTGAGGCACAAGGTAAAAGGACTTTCTCTAGCTTGAGAAAAACAACATTCTTGCCTTGTCTTTATCTTTTCATCTCCAATTTTTCTACTTCTAATAATATCACTTTGGATCAAATAAACAACATTTTCTTGGATTAGCATGCTAGGATTTGATTCTGATTTGATCCTGAATCATACATTTTTATTTTTTGTGCAGATTTTTTGTGTCCTAACTTCACTTTATTCAATTTGTAAGAAGAAATGGTTCTTAGTTCTTAATCTGGAAATTTTGCATGCAACTAGTACTTGACAATTATCCTCTGTTTGTTTTTCATGAAAAACTTTTTCAAAAAAATATTTCTATAATAAACTTTTTTCAAAACATAAAAATATTTTTCTATATTTGATTGTGTCATTAAAACTAATGTACTAACTGAGTGCACATTCTTTCATTAACACAAGATTGCCTTTCTTTTTTTCTTTTTTTTTTTGGTTAATAATTGTAGTTTATCTTGAATATATATGCATACATATATTTACTTTGTCAATACTTGTCATACTATTATATATCTGGTATTATTTTTGCCTCCTACTAAAATTTCTTCTCACAATTTTTTATTTTTTATTTTTAAAAATGTAAAATGGCAATTCAAACAATTAACTAATAGCTGGTCCTTCAAACTATGACATGCTTCACATGGACATTAAACTGTAATTTAAACTATAATAACAACTAGATCATTGTCACAAAAAAGGTGGACAAGTTTTTTTGCCATTAATTAAACAAGAAGCATATTCCCCCACATAAATTATTTGAAGCTGATTCAGCATATAAAATAAATGCCACACCTCCAATATATATGGCCACCCACAAAATTACAAACTTCAAAATTGTCTTTTCTAATTTATTTGGAAGCAAAAATTTTTGTGTCAATTTGGAAAGATTCATATAATTAATGGCTTGGAAACATGGGGAAATTGTAATCTACAAGTACAAGCTTCGTAGATCACGCGTAATCAATCTTTTGATGATGTATCAAGATGCGATTAGAAGATTGGACAAAACTCCTATAAGATTAGGGGTAGAAGTGACTTGATTAGTAAGATTTTTAAGTTTTACTTGTCTATCTTAACCATGACTTTACTTTTTCAAATAAATCTCGAATGTGTTTTAATAATTCATAACAAGTCAACTTTGATCGATCGAGTAGCTTGCCAATTTATAATAAACTAAACTTTAAAACTTAATGAGTTTTAAACTATATCTAAGTTTGAATTATTTATGTAATGAATTGATCTCAAACGAAATTTAACGAGCGAAACACAGATAGAGTAAGAATAATTTGATTCAGTTTACAACTCCCGGAAAAAAATTAATGAATGTATCATAAATAAAAATTATCATTTATTATTGTAAAGGAATAGGAAAATTAAAAAATGAGTATTTCATTTCATTTCAGTAAATCTAAACACTATATATATAAATAAATAAATAAAATGATCAATTCTAACAAAAAGAATGAGCGCGCGAGAGAGAGAGAGAGAAGCAGTTGTAAACCACTTGCTTCAACTATATGTCAAATAAGTGAAAACTACACCTTCTTTGATCAGTAACCATCATAATGTTATTCGATTTCTTGTAAATCTTCATTGTATAGAATGCGTATAAATAATCCCTATGTGTATGTTGTTGAGGGCTAATTCAAATGAGTGCCCACATATAAATAAATATTATGTAACTGTGAGTTCATCTTACACAATATATCAGCTACAAAATATATATATATATATTATATATGCTTGGATTATAGATTTGACTAGGGAATCGGAAAAAGAAAAGGGAAAGATAAGAGAAATATAAGTTAGATTTTTTTCTCTATTTCTATTTTTTCATTTTAAATTTTTATCCAAATCTAATATAGGTGTCCCACCAACTTTCATCTAAACTGTATTTGGTTCATGAATTTGGAGAGTGAAAAAAAAAGAAGGTAAAATGTAAATGAAATATAACTACGTATTACTTAGGCCTCGTTTGGCAAGTGACTTTTTTAGTTAAAAAGTCAAAAATTACTGAAAAAATCAAAAAAGCCAATAACTCATACTAAAAAGTCAAAGATTCTCTTTTCTCTCTACTTTTTGCACATCTTTTTGTAAAAAAACCAAAAAGTTATCCCAAACATACTAATTTTTTTTAGCTCATATTTTAGCCAAATAGTCAAAAAGTTACTAAATTAGCCTGTCCCCAAACAAGGCCTTATATTTGACACACATTTGATTTTTTCTTTTTAAACTTCTATCCAAATTCATAAACAAATGTGGCCTTAAACGTTTTTTTTATTTTTTATTGATGAATGATATTATATACCAAGCCATATACCATACAACTTGGGAAGAGGAAGAGAAGGAAAAAACAACTAAAAGAAAAAGAAGAGAATTTACACGTATTGGATTTGGATGACCCAACAAACTACTTACAACGAAAGCTCACATAAAATTCATCTAGAGTGATGCATAACAACCAACCCCTAAATAATAAAACTCATCATATTGAAGCTAAAAAAGAGCAGCCGCAATTTACGAGGGAGCAACCAATCACTATTCATTGAAAATTATATAAGAAAAATGTTAGGTTTCATGAAGAATTTTCATGAAAACCATCATGAAAACCATCTGCACCGTTGGATCATGAGACACATACCTGATCTAACGGTTGCAGATGGTTTTCAGGATGATTTTCATGAAAATTTTCATAAAACCTAGCATGACCCATTATATAATAATCCAGAATATTACGTAATCATACTTTTTTATTAATAATCATTCATTATATTCATCATATTTTTCAATCACTTAATATAAATAATGAATAATTCACCAATTATATTATCATGCAATAACACGTAATTGTACTACCGACCTATCGAATAATCACCCCTCAATTATTTTCTCAGAAAATGAAAGTTGAGCTACGCAAAAGAAGGTGACGTACTACACCAAAGATAAAGATGAATACTGGTAGTTGGAACATTATGTGCGTTTGTCTGTCCTACAATAATTTAATGTTCAAGATAGATTTTCTTTATGGACGTTTGCTTTGGGGTATATATATATATATTATATATTATATATTTCGTCTGTCAAGCTTCCTTCTCTGGGCTGTTTGCCTAATCTGTCTCCTCATGTGTGTGATTGTATTGTCTTTTTTTGTATATATAACTTTAACTTTAAAACAAAGAAAACAAAATCATTATTAATTTCACGAGAAGCTATATATATAGGATATATATATATATATAGGCAAACAAATCAAGTATGGCCCTGGACTGCCTCCATGAACCACCACCCTACATTATCAAAACTACTTCAATCAGATTCTTGTCTTTCTGCCAGATAAACAGTTAAGAATTACCCTCCTCCATAGTTTGGGCGGAGAACATTTTTAAATAAAAAATTGAGGGAATTATATTAACCGTCCTTATAATTTGAGATTTGTATTATTTTGGTCTTTAATTTCTTAATTGTGACATATTTGATCATGAATTTTGAATCTTGTTTCAAATAAGGATAATTGAAGATATCATTGCTTAATTTCAATGGCAAAATTGTCAATTTGATAAAATATAAACTAATATGATAAAAATAAATGTCAAAAAAATATTTTTAAATTTTAAAAATTATTTCTATCCACCAAAGATAAAATTATGTAAGATTGATAAATCTTTTAGACATTTATTTATTTATTTATTTTACCAAATTAATTTTTATTATGTATTTGGATGATAATCATGTAATGGGTGTTTGTTAGAATTTTAATGTGTAATCGATATATTTATTAATATATAAAATGTTTTTAGTTTTGGATTTTTTGCTTTAATGTATTGGTTTAATAATGATATCAAAGTTATCGTCATATTTGAATTTTAAAAAAAATAGAAACTAATTTAATGAAAATAAAAATAACCACCCATTATATGATCATCATCTAAACACATAATAAAAATTAATTTGGTAAAAAAAAGACCAAATAAATGTCTAAAAGATTTATCAATTTTATATAATTTTATTTTTAGCGAGTATAAATAATTTTTAAATTTTTTTAAAAAAATTGGCATTTATTTTTGTCAAATTAGTTTATACTTTATCAAATTGACGATTTTGCCCTTGAAATTAGGCAAATGGTATCTTCAATTGTCTGTATTTGGAACAAGATTCAAAATTTAAGGTCAAATGTGTCACAATTGAAAAATCATGGATCAAAATGATACAAGCCTTAAACTATAAGGACCATTAGTGTAATTTGCCTAGAAAATATTTTTAAAGAAAATATTTTTCTATATTTGATAATGGTCGTGGTAAAAACAAAGTTGGAGGTGGAAGTGGTGCACGGTGGTGGAGAAATGATGGCAGTGATAGTGACGGTGATGGTGGGTAGTGGTTGTGGTGATGATGGTGTGGCGATGGAGGTGAAAGTGGCAGTAATAGTATGGTAACATTAGTAAGACTTTAATTTGAAAAATTTCGACTTTTAAAAGTGAAAAATATTTTCTATCCACATAAATTTTTTTTTTTTTTTTTGATAATGAAAAATGATTCTATCAATATCAAAAAATAAAAAAATTATTTTTCAAAAAATTATTTTCAGGCCAAACTATGATGACTTAACTATTTGTTTGGACATACTTGGTACTTTCTAAAAGAAAAATAAATAAAATATAAATTTTAATAATATAAAAAAAATTAACTTATTTTAGGGGGGAAAAAAAAACATTTTAAAAGGTAAAAACGTTGTCACCACTAATACCGTTAATTTAGCATAACAATTTGCATAACAATTTGATGTTTATTATTCATCGATTTCGGCAACTTCATCTAAATATATAATGATCGAAACATAAACTAGTGTATATGGGGATAAATATATCATTTATTTTATAAAATAAAATGTGATTTATTTTTATATTTATAATTTTTTAGTGAAGTTAATTTTTGTATGAATGACCTTTATTATGAAACCTACAAGATAAACGGTTTGAATAATCGATACAGATCCAGATTAAAACCTACAAGAAGAGTATTGAAAGGTATAGAGGAAAACTTATTCCGTTTATATGTGAGTATATTTGTTACATGATGCTCTATGGTAGTACAATTAATGAAGTATTAATTATTTGTGTTAAGTAACTAAAAAATATAAAGAGCATAATGAATAGTGATTAATGAAAGAATATGATCACGACTATTGTATAATTTTTCATTTATTTATACCATGGGTATATTTATTGATAGAAAGTGTTTCTAACATTAATGATATTGTGCCTGTTTGATGAAACTTAATTTCAGCTTATTTCAACTTATGACTTAATTTAAGTCATTCTGATTTGTTTGGCACAGCTTAAAGCACCAAATTATAACTTAAAAAAAAGTCATTTTCAGCCAATTTGGAGAAGTTGCTCCGGAGGTGCTTAATTACAGCTTAAGCGTGTAGCTGCTTGAGTGGGTACTAAAATGACGTAAATGCCCCTCCTAATCTCCATTATTTACAAGTGAACCAGGTATATAAATAAAATACACTCATTTTCTCCCTCTTACGAAAGGACTCTAGCGATTTCCGGCGACGTCCATATCTGCTCCGTCGTGACCTCAACACAGCACAAACATCCATATCTGCACAGCACAACATCCATATGTTGCGTCGCGACCTCTCTTCTCTCTCTCTCGCGATTGAGTGAAAACCTTAGCGCCGTCGTGATCTAGATCTTCTCCGTCGCGATCGCGAGTCGCGATCTCTTTTCTCTCTCTTTCTTTCTCTCTCTCGCACGAACTAAAGGAAACCCTAGCGCCGCCGCGATCGCGATCTCTTCTCTCTCTCTCGCACGAACCAGAGGCGATTAGCTCCTCATTTTGCCACCGGCGACGTACGGACGAAGAGGAGAAGGAATTTTAGAGTTAAAAAATAATTTTAGTATTAAATAATTAAAATAATTGTAGAAAAAAATAAATGTTAGTAAAAAATAATTGATAGAATTAAATAATTTTAGTATTAAAAAATAAATATTAATAAACTAAAATGTTAATAAATACCAATGTATTAATATATTAATTAATATTAATTGATACTAATTAATAACAATTGTTGATTATTAATATTAATTGATACTAAAAATGAAAATAATAATAATAATAATAATTAATCCATTAATTGACACTAATAATAATAATTTTACTAAGAATAATAATAATATGAAAAATAATAATAATTGATGGACAATTGATGATAATTTTAATAATTGATGAACAAATTAATAATAATAATAATAATAATAATAATAATAATAATTGATACTAATTTTAATAATTGATGAGCAATTGATAATTTTTATACTAAAATCACAATTAATAATAATAATAAAGAAAAGAAATATAGATATAAATAATAAAAATGAATATATGAAAATAATATGTAATGAAATCACAACATTAATATAAATTAGAACATGAATATTAATTTTAATGAATTAATAAATCTAAAAAAATTAACAAAGAAAGAAGAGAAGAAAAAAAATTTAAAAAAGAAAAGAAAATAAAATAAGGTGACAAAGAAAATAAAATAAAATAAAATGAAAAAGAAAAAGAAAAAAATGTATTATAAATGAAATCACAAATTTTATATCTTATAAGGGCAAAAATGACATTACACAGCAAAAAGCTATTTTAAAGCTTATTTACCAAACACTACTCTGCTGCTTAAATTTATAATCACACAGCTGCACCAAACAGGTTACCAGCTTATGTTCACAGTTATAAGTTATAATCTGTTAAGCTATAATCTATAATCACTTTCCCACAACTCTACCAAACGGGGCCATTGCATGGACTAAGTACAATAACTTCACCATTATCACATGCACCGAGTTCAGTTGAGTAGGAGTACATGCACAATATATATAAGTGTACTTTAGATAAATATACTTATTTAATTTACATTATCTCTCTATTTTTTTTATATATTTTCATAAAATGTCAAAAAGTATACTTGTTTTCTGTTTTAAAAAAAATTAAGTGTTAAATTCATTTAATTCTTATGTTTAAAAATAATGATAAATAAATCAATTTTATGTTTAATACTTGAAGAAACCAAGATACATTTGTTTGGATTTTATATTACAAAATCAAATAGAATTTCCATGCAATTAAATAAATGGTATGGTATATATGCAATCGTTGTCCTACACACAAACAGATAAGATGTAACTAGTACACATCAGTGATATGGAAAATATAATTGTCGAATAAAGTACGAACCTCAATTATAAAATAACATCAAACTTTCTTGTATTATATAGTAGTTTTATTTTGTTTAGAGCTACTAATGTAAATCAATACCAGAATTGAGGTTGATAGAATTAAACGTGAGCTCAGTCACCAAACACTAGTTTTGGATTCGTTTATTGAGAGTGACACCTCTCAAAATAATTTCCACAATTAAGCAACCTCAAAACTCTACTATTCCTAGAAATATCATAGTATAGAGTTATAAGCAACACAATCTAATTATGTAGTTATCACAACAATCTCCTTATCCCAGAGTACTACTGCTCATCCATGGCAAGGTGGCGATTTATTCCACCCTGCAAGGATTACACGATACACACAGACCAATACAAAACTAGACACAAACACTCAAAACTTGTGCTCTGCATTGTCGGAAAGTCTTATATGGCTAAATTATGTTTTGTTTGATCCTACTGAGTTTTTGTTTCATTGAAAAGTCCATGTGAGAGGGGATTACTTACTGACAAGTCATTTTTTGAATGTAGATAGTTGTATGTTGGACGAATATGCCCTCACATAATTTATGGGGATGTTCTATTTTATTTTAGGTATGTGTAATCCCAAGATTTGTGGGGGTAGGAGTGGTGAAAATTCGTTTATAAAGTTTTCCAAATAGGGATTTCATTCTGAGCCTATTTTTCTGTGTGGCAGTCCAATAGTGCTGTAGTTGACGTCAATCCCACTCACTCTATCTATAACGTGGGTTTCGGAATCACACCAACACTGCGTGAACCCAACAATGAACAACTTGCGTGAACGCAACAATGAACAACTATAATGTGAACCCACTCACTCCATTTATAACGTGGATTTCGGAATCACACCACTTATTCCATCTATAACATGAACCCAACAATGAACAACTTACGTTTTCCAAACACTAATTAAGACTTTGCAACCAACAACAATGCACCTCAAATCTGATCGGCGGGGTTCACAGTGCAAAACTCACTGTTCCAGGAAGGTATTAGGGTTCTTCACAACCACAAACTCAACAAAATTGAACAACACAGAGATTCTAATTCACACCAACATTGCGTTAAATATTCCCTCAATCTATAACGTGGGTTTCAGAATCACAAATATTTGAAATTCAAATTAGAAAGGGGATAATCGTAACAAATGGTAGGGTTCACATCAACATGCACCACCGATTCGTCTTTCCAAAATGTGGATGATTGCCAATGTGTGGGAACATTCCACCGGGTTGAGTTTTTTAGATGAAAGGGGTTCGTTTTCCAGGTTGGTGGGTTTCTCACACCACAAGCATCACCCCAACCCCAACCCCAACCCCAACCCCAACACACCCACACCAAATTGATTTGAAAATTATTTCAAATACAATCCCATAAATCACGTTTGTGCAATTCGGTCATAGGTATTCGAATTTCAAAACCCATGGCAACGGCAATCGGAAAAAAATGGTCGAGTTATGAGAAATTCAAAACGGAAGTCCGAAACCAATTCAGTGTGCCTTATTGCACGTGTTCACATCACACGTGAAACAACACTTACGATGTAACTCACGTCCTATTCTGCGCATATTACAAACCTACTAAATTAAAAAAAGTATTAGTGCGTTTTTCCGATCAACGTGACACACAAACACCCATTCATCTTCTCTTATACAAACCCACGCCAACTATCAACCAATAATATTAACAATGGCAAAACAAATTAAGGGACCATCCAGTCATCAAGAAAACATTTAAGACCTTATAGATTACAAGTTCACAAAATGAGATTTACTGCTCAATTCCCCCTTTTTTATATTATATATATTAAAAAAATTGAGAAGATTTTGAGGGGGGAAAAGACAAGAAAAAAAGGTGGGATAAGAAATTTAGGCTCCGTTTGGTAAGCAATTGAAATTATAGTTCCACCCATTGATTTGAGTGTGTTGTTTATTTTGAGCTTTCAAATCATAATTCTACACTCATTTCTCAAAACTCAATTCAAAATATAATCATTACTTTTCAAAACTCATAATCAAACACATAATTCAAAACTCTTTTCAAAACTCAATTCAAATCAATATTTTAATTTTGTTAAGATTTTAAATATTTTAATATTTAAATATGTTACGATTTTTTTTAATTTTTAAATTTTTTGAATATTTTTAAATATTTTAATTTCAAAATATTACGATTTTAATTTTTTAAATTTTAAAATATTTTATAAAAATAAATTCAAACTCTATTTTATAAAAATATTTTTAAATATTTTAATTTTTTTATTGTGTATTTGGTTACGATTTAAACGTAGAGTTGTAAAAGTAGTATGGAGTTTCGAGTTATATATTTTGTTATAAATTTTAAAAATAATTTCTTAATTGAGTTTCGTTTTATGTGTTTGGTTACGATTTGAGTGTAGAATTATTTTTAAATTTTAAATATTAACATTTTAAATTATTTAAATTTTTACGATTTAAATTTTTTGATTATTTATTTTAATTTTTTACTTATTAAATTTTTTAGATTATTTAAATTATTTAAATACTTATGATTTAAATTTTTTGAATATTTATTTTGGAAAAAAATTATTTCCTTTGTAGTACTTTCAATTAAAAAATTGATTAATGTTATTTTCTGTTAATAATAAATTTTTTTAATTGAATTTTAAAAAGAGTTTAGCTATGAGTATTGATCAGAATTTTTAATAATGTAAAAGTAATGTATTTTGTTATGAGTTATAACAATTTGAATTAAGTTTTAAAAACTCTTTCCAAAACTCATAACCAAACAAATTTTCTTACTTCACATGTCAAATCAAACTTTCAAAACTCAATTCCACACTCAATTCAAAACTCAATTCAACACTATTCAAAAACCATAACCAAACAAATTTTCTACACTCAAATCATAATTTCACAACTCACAAACTCAAAATACAACTCATACTCTCAAATCATATTTACAAAACTCTACCAAACGCAACCTTAAACTCCTATTTTATGTACTTTTCCCTTCATTTTTCATTTCTCCTCCAATCCATTATCCAAACAAAACCTTAATGAATATACCTTGAAAACATCTCTAGGCTGTTTTGGCAACATACATAAAAAGCTAAAAGTCAATTTTTAACTCATTTTGAATCATATTACCTCACATAAAACAGTAAAAAAAACCAAAAAAACTAAAAATTCAACTTCTAACCATCTTCCAAAAAATCCATTACCCATACATTCTCTTGGCCGCTGTGTTTGGGAAGAACTAAATATATATATATATATATATAAATTAAATAAGTCAAAAAGCAAAAGCCTATCCAGGAAAAACTAAAAGAGCAACTAAAAAAAAAAATCAACTCCCTCCCAAAAAAGAGTAACTTTTTTAACAATTACCAAATGCAAAAACCTTCTTAGAATCTAAAAAAATATATATATATATATCTATACATATATAAAAGCTACAAAAGGCAATTGACAAACCCTGCACCCTCAATATATTCTTTTAATCCCCTTTTCTCAAGTCCCTAACAAAATGTGCATGACAGCCACTTAAACGTAACAATTTTGAAGTAATCAAATCACAGGTGGGACAAGTATTTAGTAGGTTCCTGTTCCAAGACGTGGTTAAACTATAACAAGCATGTGATAAGGGGGAGAAGAGGATAATAATAATGCAAACACTAGCTTTAAAATAAAGGCTAGCCTAGATACCACAACATAGGGTCATAAAAAGTGTTCTATAAAGCCATAGTCATGATCATTAAAATAATTGAGTGGGGGTCTTCTTGGTGAAGCAAAAGCATAGTCAAATTGCCCAAAGTAACTACACACCAGCACTACAATCTTATTAACTCTACACGAGCTGCTATTCCATCATTTATCGTTCTTTTAACACACCGTTCCTAAATAAATTCGAGGCAAAATTTCTCAAGCAACAAGTTCAAGCAACTCGTGAGAAACAAGATTCAACAAGTCACCAAAGTGAATATAACAAGTTCATTATAGGGGCCACTATCCTTAATGCTATTCTCTAAAAACCTGTAAGGATGGTTCGTCCTCATCATGGATAGAAAGCAAAGAACCGAGTGGATGTGTGTTTTCATTCAATGTGATTGTGTGCTAAACTTCACTGAACAGTTAGCATCCTACAACAAAATTGAATTAAGATGACCAACCACATCTCTCTTTAGGGGGGGGGGGGGGGGGGGGTGTTTCCTTGCTCTGAATGTTGTCCTTGCAAGCACAAACTCTCATTTCCTCAGGCAGATTTCAACTTGGCTGATGTTGAGGCAAGGTGAGAAAGGGTCCTGTGTCCAACAAACATCAAGAAGATCCCCAAGAAACCAAGCGCTTTCAACGTTGTGAATAAATCCAACTGCAGAGAAATAACAATATTAACAGTCAACTGGCAGGGAGGGAAATGGTTTTAATATCCAACTCTTTAGAAATTTACTCAAGAAGTCAATGCTACCCTTTACTGCCATGCAACACTGGGTACACTTCTAGTGGCAAGTCTGCTGGCGGGCAGTCAAGGGTCCAAGAAAGGACAAGTGCAATGCAAAGTAAGAGACAGACCTTTAACCAGAAAAGCACATAGAGCGAGAGAACTGTCCCAATGCCAACATGGAACAAAATGGCAAATGTGGCAGGTACTGTTGATGTAGGGAAGTTCTTCAGGTTCACGCCCAGACGCAATAGCTGTCAAAGATATCAAGAAGTATGCAATAAGTAAATGTCCAGACAACAGTTCGGACATTTAAAGTAGTTGGTAGGCACAATTGTCCGTCAAGAAGAACTACTAACGAGAGAGAATCAGTACCTTCAAAACCCAGCACACAAGTAACCACAAACAACATAATAGCTGGGTTTAGAGTTAGATGACAAATTAATGAAGACATTTCAACCACTTGATTATATTTCCTTCCCAAGGGAATTAAAGAAATACCTATTTTTCCCTTTTCTTTTCCTTTTTTTAATGTTTTGGGAAGAGGGGATCACTATTGTTCCAAATTCACATTTGGGAACACAGTAAATGTGCAAATGAACTTAGTACAGCCAATTTATCAGGCACAAAGTGTTTTCAGAAACTACTATTCAGCAGCGTAAACAATCTAGTATTCAAAAATGTCTGTACTCAATGAAAATACAGTAAGGATCTCTGGACCAAAGACTCACCCCAACCAAGAATCCAAGGAATGGCAAGAGAACAAGGGCCAAAAAGGCAAGAGAGAGCTCCTGAGGTGGACGCTTTTCTGGAGACCTGAAGATATGAGTTATCTCAGCTTTGGGTCCATATCTCAAATAAGGATCAACAGCTTGTGGAGGAGGGCGGGTAGCCTTCTCAGGTGGTTCTGGAAGATCTAATTCAATATGTCCCAGTTCTCGTAAGTAAGAGTTCTCCTGAAAACAAAAGATTATAATTATTAAAAAAAAATAAGAGAGATTTAGAGAGAAATAAACCTAAAATGTGAGTACAAATGAATAAATAAATAAATAATAGAATTCAATGGAAAAAAAAGTAGTGCTTACCATGACAGCATCACCAACAGTAAGTTGAATATCATATCTACCGGAAAGATAGAAAAACTTCTCAACCAGTCCGAGAAAATCCTACAATACCAAATGCCACATATATAAGGAAACTACTACTAAATCTAACCATCACCAACAGGTACCTGTCTTGTTCAATTCATAATTAATTTTCTTTTAACATTAGTATATCAGACTAGATTGCATTGCAACATATCAATAAACTCATGCTAAAGTCTTGTTACAAAGTTCTATAGATCTGTGAGTTGCTAAATTGATCAACTTCTGTAGATCCTAACAAGGAGGAAATGAAATTTAAGATTTGATTGATCAGAGGAACTTACTAGTGTTATCTCAAACTGTTTACCAGAGTTCCCCAAGACAAAGATGTGCTCAACTTTAGTCTCATGTTTCAACTTGAGAAAAGCCTGCAGGCAAACAAAGTTCTCAACAACCTTGATATAAGAAGAACATTATTAAAGAGACAAACCAAAAGCAAAATACAAACCTGATGTGGTTTAAATGGATGCCCAAGTGGAGTGGTCAATTGAAATGATAAACGCAGCTTTTGTAGATGGTTTGCTGATAACGAAAGAGCAGTCTCTCTAGCTAAATCTAGCCTGAAGAAAAAGCATAGCATGATACAAATTTTAATCTGCTGAAGTAAAAAATGTAATGAATAACATCATTAATACAAAAAAATAACACATAAAGATCAATAAGTCATATTTCTGTTGATTGTAATAGAAGCATTTTTCTCACACCAAATATCACATTCGAAGTTTGAAAAGTCTTAATCATAAACCTCAAAAAAAATCAGTAGGGAGAGATATCAGTGTTCTATGGAAGGTGTAATTGAGCAACAACAGCATTTAAGAGAATTGGTTCAAGCATGTCAGTGGAAAATAACAGGGAACTAAACTAAAAATGGAGGAAAATATAAGCAAATCCAGGTTAAAGGAAAAAGTAAGTGGCATACTTCTTCTGAGATTCTATGCTCCCAATATCACTGTCCAGTACTGCAATTTCTGCATTGTCAACTTTGATAACTCCAGTGACATATATTGGTACTTTTGTTCGGCCTCCAGTGGCATAAATTTTCTTGTGCTCCAAATCTTGTAGCACAATCTACCAAAAAAAGGATGAAAAAGGAAAAGAGGATGCACATACAAAACAGACGAAGATCAGCCTCTTTGACACAGGAGATAGCGAGTAGGAGAGGAAAAACACGGGGACCTTTAGATCAGTAGGAAATGACAATAATAAATACAATTACCTCAAATACAAAAACATAATTGCCTACGTCAACACTCTTTGGCCATGCATCCAAGAAATGGACATCATTTTCTTGATCAAATTTGAGTTCCTGCATCAAGGCAAATGACAAGATCATTAGGATACAAGTTAGGCAAATTATGGTCATGAGCATCTGATAAAAAACAAAAGAGTCCCACACAGCACCTGGCTCTCAATTATAGAAGCATCCTTTGAACCAGAACTGAAAGCTTGCTTGAGTTTTACTGATAGAGACGGCGCTGCAGATCCCAGTACAGTATTCACCCTAACCTGATAAGCACAATATTATACTGATCAGTATTTAGCCATATAAGCTGAACTTTAAACTAGATCTTGGGAGTGGTAGATCAAAACTTGAGAGCTAAGAGTTAAAAGCCACTTAATGGAACTCAACTACCTCCGGAGAAGAGGGTTATCTATGAGTGGGGGGCTGACTTTGCACATTACCAGATTAAAGACGTCCAGATATCAAGAAGCCTGGACATGACTGACCCTTTTTTTAAAAGGATCTGGCACACTAAAATATGGACTTCTGTTGCTAAAATTGCAAAAATCATTCAAAACAAGTAATTTTGTTCCTCAATCTCTACTGTTGATAGTCATATAATTGGATTTGACATTTATACTTTTGTGATACGGTATGTGTTAGTATTCTTTCCAAGAGGTTTAGTTAATCCGACCTATCATAATGAATCCGACCTATCATAATGAACACGCAAAAAAAATTGTCCTAACCGGATTCATATATCTCAATTCTGCACCTACCCAAAAAAGAGAGTGCGTTCATGTTGACAAAGAACTCACCATACAAGATATCCAAAACATATGGAGTAAGGAGGGCAATCAAAGTAAACAAGTAATAAAAGCACATTCTTAAAATACAAAAAAACAAATGAACAGAGATGAAACACCTTGAGCTGGTCTTTTCTAGTCAGTGAAAGCACCGTAGCTGGAAGAGATAAAATCAGAGGAATGGAAACCCTGTAACAGAAAGAGGAAAAAAAGCACCAGATATTTTTGGAAGAAATTTAAAAAAAATCTAACATAAAATTAAAAAAACAGTGAATTCCAGGGCAGGGAGTAAGTAAATCAGTTTAACTAAATTTCATGACATATTTTGGTGGAAAAGCTATCAAACCTAGCTCTTTGCATCTCCTAGTTTCAACCAAAAACATATTGAAAGAAATACTAAACACATAATTGCAAGCATTATACTCGAGCAATAGAAGTTGCATCTCCAAGAGGTTAAATAGCCATTCCCACTAAAATGAAGTCCACACACAATCATACACAAATTGCACAATCTAGTGTCATGATACAGACATATTTCACTAAAAAGAAAGAATGGCATTCAAGTAGTTACCGATTGCTTTCCAAGCAAGCTAATGCATCAATTTGGTTATAGAAGTCTTTGGCATTGCCAGGAATTCCAATGCCAAGAAAAAATTTTGCCAAACCCAATACTTTGGCCCCTGGCAGCTGAAAAATTCAAAACCAAAATCTTTAGACTATAATTTTAGCAGATCAAATATAAAAACATTAATACACTCCAAACGAGATTCTTCTGCGCACATCTAAACTTTCAGAAGTAGATGTTGCAAAAGCTGTCAGCCCACGAACTACTGATGAAGTAGCTGAAAGAGGACCCTGATGTTCAGGTGCATCAACAAGTTTCTCATCAAAGTAGTAGGCCCCATCATCTACAGTAGGCAAGGAGGTACAGTCAGAATAAGATGAAATAAAAAATAAAAACAATAGATATTAGAAAATGAAATGTTACATGATTAGATGTTTCACACTCTTCAGTTATTTATTCAGTCAATTAAAGTGCACACTCAAACTATCAGTATCCTAAAGTTATCAATAGATAGTCGACTAAAACTATCCCCAAAAAACTATAAGAATATGACAAAACAAACCAAAATGTAGAATTATTTAATGAGAGAATCCTTATTTCTTATTTTATATTTACTCGATTATTTATTTTTTAGATGAAATCGAAGGACATCATGCTATTTGGGGTAAGCATTTGTTTTCTCATCAAGTTGAGTAGATGATCATTTTCACATTAAGTTGAGTAGAGGATCAGCAAGCACATATTAAAAACTGGGAAAAATCATAGTACTACGACTATCATCCAAAAGATACTAACTAGACCAAAAGGCAATAATCAACCAAGATATGTGAGTTTCTTCTTAGTACAAACATTAGATGTAAAATGGATTTGTCTAGGATGTGTATAGCCTCAAGAAGCTAAAAAGGAAGACATAGAATTCATCAAATTAACACTTCATAAGGCAAATCATTTAACTACTGGGTGCAACCAGACTCTTTTGGAATCTAAGATTACAGGAAAAAAAATAATAAAGAATGCAAGTGTAGTGGCGGTTTTGGTGGAGCAAGCATGTCATACAAAAAGAAACAAACTTAAATCTTACATGCATCATTGAAGTTAATATCAGAATCAATTTATGAAGAATTTAGTGGGTTAAACAACAATGTATACACATACCATATTTCTCAGCACTGTCAAAAAGCTTCACTATATCATTTTTTAGCGTTCCAATCTGGAAATAGTAACAACTGTCAGGTCTAAAAATGCAAAAAACCTTAAAAAAGTTTATGCAACCATTTCAGAAGTAACATCAGCAATTGAAAAGATCCAAGTCTGAAAAGATAAGATCTAGCATAAATCTAAACAAGTCCACAGGCAGATAAATGAAAAAGAACAGCCTAGTATTAAAAAAATAATAATAATAAATGTTGGGTGGATATTTGGAGATGTAAAGTTCAATCCTTCCACCATTTTATTGGGGTCTTGCTCTCCCTTTTAGTTCTTCCTTCAAAGATACACACATACGCACGTGAATGTGTCCTAATCAAATTACCATTAGACAGGATCTTCTCATGAGAAGTTCGTCCACACAAAAAATGTGACTGAGGATGGAGCATTGGACCCCTAAACTCGTCCTTTTGCGTGGTCTATGGTTCATTGAAAACTCAATACTAGTAATGGCATATTTCACAGGAGGAGGCCCAATTGTTGTTCACTTTCACAGTGGTGTACTATGTGTGTGACGGGAGTGGGGAGAGCATTGAGTCATTGACCATCTAGATTTGAATTATTTTTGCATTTTCTTATGGCTATGGCATTATGACATAGATTGCAACAACTCCAGTTGCATATGCTCATTGTTGATTATAAAGGTTTCGGGTCAATTAAGAAGACCTAAGTTCTTGGAAGTTGTAATTTATGCAGAGCTTTGGTTGATTTGGTTGCAAAGGAATGCAAAAACTCGGCAAGATATAGAAGAAATATGGGATAGGATTTATTGTTTGTCCTCTTTTCGTATTTTTTTTTTTATTTCTAGAGATTGAAGAGCTATTTGTGATTTGTAATTTTTGTTTTGGCTTATTTTCTCCCTTTTTTGAACTCCATTGTATTCCTATTTTTCTCATTTTTAAGAAATTTCCTTTGTTGCTAATATATATACATATAGTTTCCACATCTAGATGTTTCTACCGAATAAAAACACATGCAAAACTACAATGTCCTAGCTAAGCCTACCAGTCAACGATTCATGAGAAATAGCCAGGAATTCAAACAAGTACAACTTTAATGTCATCACATGACATATTTTGATATGAAAGAACTTTACGGTAAGCATCAGTACAAAGCTCAAAGCACAAGATTGTAGAATCCCCTAAAATCAGGAGAGATGAACCAACGAATGTAACGTCTTCTTTTTATAAATTCTAAAACGGACAACTCTGTTCTGATGTTTAGAATACACATATTTGTCCAGAGCATAAACTATAATGGAACTCAACTCACCAGAGATTGATCAATCTCAGAAGTTGCTAATGAGACAACTCCAGCAAGTGTTTCAAGTGCTAATCCTGCAAGAATTAACAAACCCAAGATTGGTAAAAACTAGGTAAATTAATACCTAAATACTGAAATTATAAATTTTGAACAACCTATGGCAGATGTTAAATTATGGTAGTCAACACTACTAGAAAAACTTGATAATAATATACATTAGAGACAAACCATTACCAGCAGCGTAAGTACTCGATGCAGGGTTGTTTGAACTGTAGCGCCACCTTCCATCACTTTGGCTGAGTGCCTGTCAAAAAGTTTTAACATAAACTTCAGCATACACAAAACAAGTTTTGTACTCTAGGATAGACATGGAAATGTGTACTCACAAACACCACACACACACAAACTGATCGAATGAGTAAATTATCCAATATCATGCCATATAGTATTGATACCAACCTTTATGGATTTGAAAATTCCATCAGCATCAACGAGAAACGCATCAACTTCAGAAGTTTGATCCTGCAAACAACATCATAGAAAGAAAACAATGGTCAGGGGTTATATTAAAATCCCAAAAAAGATAGCGAAGGCTCCATTTATGATACTGCAAAGAAATATGTTATCTAACAGCCTAAGTATATCATATCATATAATGAGAACCGAAAAGAAAACTCCTTCACAGGCCACATGTATGAACCAGAAACATAGTAAGATCTTAACTCAAAATGAGGTAAAAATTACATCGTTGTTCCAGTGTATTAATTACCTTAATAAGCCTCAAACTTCCTATGGAATAGTAGAAGTCGAGTAATGAATTTGCTTCATGGACAGATACTTTAAGTCTTGAAGCAATGCCCTGGACAAGAAAGAAGACAAAGATCAATGTAACATTTCAGCATGTAGGTGATATTTCAAATAGAAAACAATTTCAAACTAAGAAAACTAATCAATGCCAAAGCTTAAAGTTACCGCAAAGATTTCCTCATTAATCTCGCATTTTAATAGCTTGTTGACTCTCAGTGCATAGAACAGATCCTTTAAACTTGAAGACGATGACCCAAGAGTCTCCACCACAGAGGGACAAGTAGAATCCCTTATGTTAAGCTCGTTCCCAATTCCAAGAATCTCAAATGTTCTTAAAGCTTCAGATGCTTCTTCTAAGCTGTATACATATAACATTAAATCAGATAATTAGTTGCCTTAAAATTGCACAATTCAAGTTCAATGGACTAGTGCAAATGCCAACAATATTGGCTGAAGCTTGATGTGAATGCATTATAATTTATATGTATGAAAGAAATTTATTTAAAATATTACTGCATAATGGGGAGAGCAAAAAAAAAAAACATATCAAATAATGTATTTGCCAACTATCATAGATACCAACTTAACAATTCATGACAGAAATCACCACCATGCAGATAACAACATAACTATGATGTGGTTATATTGTAAGAAAACCATTATATTCATAAGCTGAACAAGATAAATTTAGCAGAGTTTAGCAGAGTTGACCCGTTAGCATTTTCTTTGAAGTCCCGGACCACATCAATGGGGACATACATTCGAGCAAAGTGAGCAGATGATCACATTGTTTGTAATCAGTGAAATTAATAAAATCCTTGTAGACCTAGACCAAAACGAAACAAAACTAGACATCAAATTAAACTTTTTTCAATTAACCCAGCATCTAACAACACTTCCACACTTGATTGCTTAGACAACACAGTCAACAAAAGACTTGGGTGTTTTTAAAACAATCCAATGAATCTACTAACTATTTCTTTTTTTTTATAATTATTATGAAGAACAACATTACTGGGAGGGGGCAATCCAATTTATTTTCTAATAGTGCGTTTTCTCGAGAACCAAACGAAGATCATGGAAATTTTTAATTACATAGACAGACAAAATAAAAATAAAAATAAAAATGAAGGAGCACTAGATCAAACAAAAATACAAAGAAGAAAAGGGGATTTAATTAGGGTTTAGTTTGACCTTCCAAAGGATCCATCGAGTGGCGTGAAAACCTCTAATGCAGCAGATCGGTGAGATTCGGAGATCGGATGAAAAATCGCAGCTTCGCATACAAATATTATAGACAGTATCAGAACCAGAAATCCGAAATTTCTGGCCATTCCCTGGAAAAAAAGAAAAAAGAAAACAAGAGTGAAAGGCTGGGAAAATTTGAGAACCCTAGAATTGAAAATGGAGAATTGTTGACCGTGAGAGAGTCTTCAGAGTCTCTGAGTCTGCGCCACAAAAAGACTTCACTATACTGAAGAGGAAGAAGAAGAAGAAGGAATGGGCTTCGAGTGTTGTTTGGAGAGAGCGATTTGCGATACACTTTATACTCGAATGGGCCTAATGTCAACGCGAGACTCTGTCGGTGTGTTTCGGATTTGGGCTGGACTAAGATTGTTTGGGCTGAACTCTATTGGATGTTTTGATGGTAAGTCTCTTTTTTTAAATTGAGTTAAATCTAATCGTCAATCGATTATCCTGAAACTAAAACCTGTGAATGTTATGATGTCCTCACGTACATCCTTTTTCTTTGTTCAAAAAGAAAAGTTTGTAATTTACTATTAACAATATATTTATTAGCCCACATCAAATATATATATTGATTGGAACCACTCAATTTGTTGGGAGTGCTATAAATTTGGGTAGATTATATTTTAAATTTTTTTCATCTTGCTTCTAAAATTAATTTTTGTTAAAAATTAAATAAAAAATATCATAATAATTGTCATATAATATAAATAATATATTATTATATTTAAATTTAAATTTAAATTTATATCAGAGGCCTGAGTTATATATAGTAAAATTTTTATGTTATGTGATAGTCAATGTGTCTTTTTTTTTTTATCTAATTTTTAATAGAAATTAGCTTTGAGCAACTCCAACCCGGCTAGCCAAAATGCTTAGTAAAAGAACACAAAAAACTAATCAGCTTGTTTAGTTTTGATTTTTAGAAAAATTTTACTTTTTTATTTTTCGTATTTTTTTTTCAATGATTTTTTTAAATATTTTAGGCAATTTTTTAAAAAAAAATTAGGCACACCTAACATAAATACACTTAAAAAATATAATATTTGTGAAAAAAAAACTTTAAAAAAATCACTAAATACCAAAAATACAAAAAATAAATAAATAAATAAATAAAATCAGTACATTTTTTATATTTTTGTGTATTTATTAAATTTTAAATTATTTTTTCACAAATATTTTACTATTTAGATACATTTAATTAAGATGCATCTAAAAAAGTAAAAAAAAAAATGCTTAAAATATTAAAAAAATTCACTAAAAACAAAAACAAAAAAAACTTAATTTTCAAAAAATTGAATTCAGAAAATTAAAACCAAACACACTGATTATCTTTATTTTGTCTAACTAGATTACCTAATGTATACTTCAAATGGCACTCTTTGTTTTAGCTAATTAATCAAACTAGATTAAGTAATTTTTACAAAAAAAATACAATAACACACGTAAATAAAAATTACAATATTTTTTTATGACATACCACATATACATCTGGTGTTGATATGGTTGTTGATATGACATTTTCAAATATTTATTTTTTAAAAATATATTAATAAATGATTTTTTTTAAGTAATATTTTTATACTATCATATTCTTAAATAGAGGGAGTGGGAGTGGGAGTCATACGTGATCTTAAAGGATTGATTGTTGAAAGGGAACGAAGAATGAATTATGGAGAAAGTTTTGATTAGCTTACAAAATGTTAGCTACATGTAGAAAACGAAAATATAAATAAATAAATAAAGGCAAAATGCCTGTAATTTTTGCATAGCCTGTTGGAGAACATAAATTGCAACTTCAATAGGCAAAATGACCCAAATGTTCAATTTGCCTCTTCCATTGGAGTTGCATTTAAGCATAAAATGAGAACAACTATAAATATGAAAGACCAAAGTCAAAAATAAAAATAAAAAGTCAATGTGAGAAAGTGGTCAAACATAAATTGAGCAAAGTATAATTTACCCTACAAATTATGATGTAAAAAAATTATAAATATAATTTCTACAAACATTTTCCTAGATTTTACCTTGTAATTCTGAATTTGTTTTCTTTTATTTTTTAATTTTTAGAACATATAACATATAAAACACTTACATTAAAACAAAAGTCAGCAACATAAACAAAACACAAGATCCTAAAGGGCCAAACAAACAAGCTAATAAGGGGTGGAGAAATAAAATAAAATAAAGGCTAAAAAATAATTACGATCCAAGAAAAATTACTGATCTACTTAAGACATGATTTAGAAAGCAAGATTTATATTAAATCCACCGTCATTGTTGATATTGTCCCTGTCATTAGTGTCCAACTCTATCATCATCACCACCAAACTTCAAACACCGCTAAAAACTGAGTTAAAGAAAAAGAACACCCACAACAATATAGAAGAATGATCCTAATGTCCTTATCATGTTTGTTATTTGCTTCTCACTTTAAATTCTAAGATTTTATTCATGTTTGTTATTTGCATCTCGATTAAATTCATGAATCAATATTTTGTATCTTTTTGAAAATTATTTTCTAGAAATACTGAAGCTTATACCCAAAAAAAAAAATTTGTTTGCAAAATACAAATTGAAATTTTGTTTTTTGAGAAACACCCCAACCTTGAAGAAATAATTTAGATTTATTTTCACAAAAAATAATGGCCATTTTCAAACTTGTAATTATTTTTGTTTCTTAAAACAAAAGATAATAATAACAAATGCTCCGATGATTAGAAAACAAACAACACGGGGCTTGAAATTTTGTAGGATAAATTATAAATATTCCTGAAGTTTGTGAATCGCTTAACATAATTTGAAAAATTACAAACACTCTTTTATTAAAAAAAATTATTTAACAAAATTAATTAAAAAATAAAATTTCTAATTAATTTCTTATATAATAATAAATTTACCTGGATTACTAATTAAAATACATTTACGACATCATTAAAAAATATTATGATTTAGACCTTATTTGTCATAACCTAAAAAAGTCAAAAAGTTAAAAAATCATTATCCAATTTAAATCACGGAAAAAGATTTGTACCTCGAAAGTCTGTTCCCCGAATGCCCTGAAAATATCAAACGACGTCGTTTTGAAATTGAATTTTTTTTTTTTTTCTTCTTCTTCCTCAGTCGTTTACAGGGTGAGGGAGAGGGAGAGAGAGAGAAAGAGAGGGAGAGGGAGAGGGAGATCACCGATCGCGTCGCCGATCGCCGATCGCGTTGCCTCCGCCTCCGCCGATCTCGTCGCCTCCGCCTCCGTCGCCGATCGCCATGCTCTGCCGCGCCTCCGCCTTCTCCTCCTCCTCCGCGCCTCCTCCTCCGTCGCCTTCTCCCCATTTTTTAGGCCCCCTCCAGTCCCCCTCCTTCCTCTCCCTCTCCTCCCTCTCCCCCTCCTCCTTCGTCTGGTTCTGCTGAAAAAAAAAAAAAAAAAAAAAAAAAAAAAACGACGTCATTTCGTGGTTCGGGGCATTAGGGGCGGACGGATTCGAGGTCCGAATCACAGCTCTTAAATCACATCATCTTACTAAATCACATCACATCTCTACCACATCACTTCAAAGTCAATTCATATCCAATCCATATTTCATAAAAAATCAAAAAATACACTTATTTAGATCATCCCAAACCACTTATTATTAATAAAAAAGGCCATTTGATATAAAATTAAAAACTACAAGAGGCAAGATAGAATTTTCATAATAACAAGGACAATCCAAATTTTAAACAAACCTTTATTTGTAATTTACCCTATTTTGTAATTGATTTGTGACCGAACCCTGCAATTCTTCTACGATGCGGGCTCCATCTACTGTGGCTTAATGGCCCTGTTTGGTAGAACTGTGAGAAAGTGCTTATAGCTTATACCTTAACAGCTTATAACTTATAACTATGAACATAAGTTGATTTCTGACTTATAAATTAAGCTTCTCCTGCCCCACTCAAAGAATAAGTTGATTTCTGATTGACAAAAAGCTATAAGCTGTATCGTTAAGCTAAACCAAACACATCAAAATAGCTTAAATTAAGCAGAAAGCTGAAATTAAGCTGTACCAAACAGGGCTAATATCAGCAACGACAATAATAAGCAAGTTTTTATGTCTCGATCCAGGAACAAATCAGATCATTAACAACCGTGCAACATATCAAACCAAAACTCTCCAAAATGTAATGTAGTTCAATCTCAGCATCCGAAAACCTTACTGCTGACCTACCTCATGCACACCGTTACTGCTATTAAGTCGGACAGCTACATAAAGATAAACTCTTCCACACCCAATTTGACATGAAATAGAAAAAGCCCACAACAGTAAAAATACTAACGAAGAAGAAGCCGGTGAAGTACTCAATACTTCGGACCTGGCTTTTGGGTTGGCAGCAATCCAAATCGTTTCTTCAGAAGAACCCTTTGCCTTGAATATTTGTCATCAGGGGAGAAGCGAGCTGTGGTTGAAAAAATATAAAAATAAATAAATAGAACAGATTAATTATGAGAACAATGCAGTGTGCATTATATTCTTCTGTTGTTCAATAATTTAACTAGTAGAATATGCATAAATATAGACACGCATATGTGAGACAAAAGAATAGGAGGTTAAAAGAGAGAATGGGTGTGATTATTGGGGAAAGCAAGCGCTCTATTCTTCTTCATCTGATCACTCTGACTCTTACAAAAAATTATCTACTTACACATGGTCAAAAATTAACAATGGGCTTGAGCCCAAAACAACCTACTACCACAACCTGATACACATAGATGCAAATTCCAAATTAATGAAATGGGATTTCCAACCAAATCTTCACAGAGATCTCCTTTTAATAAAATCATTTATAACTAGGATTACGCATAACAAAGAAAAAGAAAATCACCTAACTCTTTGATTGTGGATGGGGAAAGGGGGGAAAATACTTGTCAAGATCTTCAAATATTAATGAAGAAAGGTACGATTTTTCGTCCAATATTAAAAAAATATCAAATGTGCAGTAGATTATGGGACTGACTTGACTTTGATTAACCAACTTACCAGTAATATTTTCAACAAAAAATAAGGAAACAAATATTATACATTTATTTTTGTAAATGAATTCTCTTTTTTGTTTTCATTTTACATATTTTAGAATATTAATTTTATAGGGCTGGGATCAAGATATGCAACCATCTGAACATGAAACATACAGCCTAGAAAGGTTCGGTTTAAAGGAAGAAGTAAGACGAAGAATGCAAATTGACTCAACTTGAAAAACACCCAATCTGGAATATAAATTTCAACAATGGAGTTAAAATAAACACTCATGTCAATAAAAAATCTACAACAATCAACACAATAATTTGTCACGCAGCAGGCACTACTACCAAAAAGTGTCCCTAATAAACCATAGCAATGGAATAATTGCATTTATAAATGTCAGTTTAGTTGATAGCAAATCTATAAAAACTTTTACTGAATAAACTGAACAAAAGGACCCAAGGAAACATTGTGCAGTATAATAACTTGACAAGTCATGGAGACACGAGCAACATATGTGCAAGATTCAAAACTGTGTTTAGAACAACTTGAACTACCAATGAATGTTTGTGAATTTTTCCAAACTGTATTAAGCCAGGTCAAAACAGGTCTCTCTCTCAATAGAATGATGAAGGTCGAGAACTCCTTTCCTTTCTGAAATCTTCACATAATTTTGACTTCAGAACACACCAGAAGTAGTAAAATACACTCAGGAGTCACAATCAATAAAGAGAAAATACCTGGATGAGCAGATTGCGTAGCCAATCCTAGTGGTGTTTCTTTCTACACACATATAGCAAACCAAATGTCAGTAGTGAGCAAAAACGGAAGATAATAGATGACAAAAGTTGACATTCAGTTGAACGCAAAAAAAAAAGAAGTTAACACTACTCTCAACATTCAGTAAAGTGCATGCAAATGCCATGAAGAAAGTGCTTTGAAGGGCATTCTATTGAAGTGTATACAAACGTGTACCAACAATACTGGCTTACATTCATCTTATTGTTATGAATTATTTGTTCTAGTAGCATTTCTAATTGTTCCATGTGATGAAATTCCCTTGCCAGCTGAAAATTCCCACTTTTTTGGCCTTAAAAAATAACATAAAATTCAATATCATTTCGCAAAGCATGTTTTTAGGTGCCATAATGTTGATTAAAAGCATTACAAACATTCAAATTGTGATAAATAGAGTCAAAACATGCTTATGATGAGTTTTTTTGGCATCTGCAAGTGATTGAAAAGACACACGAATTTGATTCCAGTTTCACAGTCTTTTTTTCAATACCATTACAACACAACTGCAATATACTGCAGTTTAAAACCATGGTTAGGATTGCCATATTCAATTTGGCTAATTTATCGACATCATCATTAGGCTTGAAATATAACCCATTAACCAACTGTCACCACCAAAGTTGAGCTTCATAAATCTTGGCCGACACCATACCTGAGGTGGTGTACAGGCGATCTCATATTGGTTACACACAACAAACAACAGCAAAAAAATCATCAACGGGAAGATAAATCTAACTATTAAGAAAAAAACCCAAACCACTTCATCACCAATGACGCCAATGTTAATTAGAAATGCAAGAGGGATAAAAACAAAATAAAAAATAACTGAACTAAAATATCAAGTCCCAAATCCATTACATAAACTGAGATTACATATTTTAACAACAAAACCCACATTTTTTTAAAAAAAATTCGAGCAGCAAAATTAAGCAACAGAACCCACTCTTTACCCCTTACCTTCTCAAGTGATTGAAAGATGGTTAAATCAACAAACCAACAAGAAAACAGGGTAAATGATATAGCAATCTGAATGAAAGATAAAAGTAATGACCTATGATGACATACCTTAGTGGTGTACACTTTGTCACCATTCTCGTTTATGTAAAACTGAAGATACATTGTATCAAATTGTTCACCTGATTGAACCACACAAAATGATGAAGATTATAAAATAACAATAAATTTTTTTTTAAAACATGGAGAAAATCCATGAAGGGTCTGTTTGATTACGAAGAAAGCATGGGGCTTTCAAGAAATTGGGTCCTATCCAACTATTCGACTTAGTTGAGTTGGATTTCTCGTCATTCCAGAACAAAACACAACACAAAACACGTACAAACAAAAAAAAATCTAGTTTTCCTCTGCTTTCCCTTTATTTTCTTGGAAGCCAAACAGACGAAGGCAATAACAAACGCCGAAAAAGAAGACGAAGGGCAAAACTTACCAGAGAATAAGCAAGAAACTGGTTCTTCTGGTTTGGGTCTTCCTGCTTCTCAGACTCCAAAACCCACAATGAACCCTAGAATTCTCTCAATCTCAAATAAAACCCTAATTGAGGATAAGTGTGTATTTACAATATTGTCCGACTGATTATGAAAGAAGACAGTTTTATACACATGGATATTAGCGAACGAGAGGACAGTCTTGTCCGAATGGAGAGGCTTGCAAACCAAAATTAGACGGTCGTGAGGGCTCGTTTGTTTTGGGCTATAGAGGGTATTGGGACTAGTAATACTAAAATATTACTAATGTTCTTGTTTTTTTAGAGAAATAGTCTTGGGACTATTAGTCCCCTAGTATTACTAATACGCTTAGAAGGGGGATTGGTAAGGAAAAAGTAAAGATGGTATTAGAAAATAATGAGGGGATTAGAAATTTTTTTATTTTTTACATATTGGGAATTTTTTTAAAATATAATGTTTAATTTTTTATATTTTTTTATTTATTTTATTATTTATATAAAAATAATTTAACAATTTCTCATTATTAATTCTCTCACTATCAATCCCCTCCATTCTATCTCCCAAAACAAACTGGGCCAAGCACTATATACCACTGCTCTTACCCAATCACTTTCTATTTTATGTTCACCATCTCTAATAGGAGGACAAAATAGTTAAAATTTTATTATATTTTAATTTACAAATTTTAATTTATTTATTTTAGTTTTACATCTTTGAAAATATATTCTCTAGTAAATTTTCTATTATTTCTCTATACTATTTAAATATTATTTTATTTATTTTAATTTGTAATTATTTTTTATAAACTTAACACAATTAATTCTAAAATATAAAAAGTAATTTTTTTTTTAATGTTTGGTTAGGATAAATTACTAGCTACATTTGTTGAGTTAAAACATCAGAACTAAAATGTCTAATTTGATAACTGATTTGATAGAGGTGATATTAGGCCAAGTTTGGCAATCTCTGAAAAAGTTAAAAAGTTATATAAAAAGTTAAAAAGTTATCACTATTCATCTAAAAAAATATTAAAATATTAATGAACAAATATTAATACAAATCAAACGTTGGCCGAAATGATGACTGACGTGCAGAGTGATACCAGTGACAAGAGAAAAAAAAAATTATAGTAGAATATTCACTAAATCTTAATAGTAAAGTTGGGCCCGTAAGGGCCTATCATGGGTCCCCGTTTTGATAATCTGAACCGTTGAATATGTAGAACTCGTCTAGTACTATATGCCTGTAGAAAATCACGTCTATCGGATATCTCTAACTACATAATCAAATCAGTTTTGTTACAGTTAACAGTTAACAAAAAAAATAACACGATCAGATAGCTATCGATATCCAATTAACATGATTTTTTACAAGCATATAGCACTCGATGAGTTCTACATATTGAACAGTTCCGATTAGAAAAACGGGACCCATTGTGGGCCCCCACGGACCAAACAGCACTATCCAATCAATCACCAAGAAGGAGACAATATTTCCTCATCACTCACCCAGCCAGCTCCTCTCTCCATCCGTACGGCCTCCTACCTATCTTCTCCTACACACTTATTTATACAATTTTTTAATACACATTTTTTTATAAAAAGTCAAAAAGTTAACCCAAACATCAATATTTTTTTCCTCAACTTTTTAGTCCAAAAAGATAAAAAGTGTACTTATTTAGGACATCCCAAACAACCCCTTAGTGATTTATTTATTATTTTAATTAAAAAATAAAAATAACTAGTTTGATAGAGATAATCATAAGAAAACTACATCATGCATTTGCTAATTATGTAAATTGACTAAACAAAATATATAATGCAAATTATATATACTTCTACTATGCAAGATGCTTAAAATTGTGAATGGGAATGCATTATCCATATATGTTGGCTTATTTTTGTTACGAAGAAAAATATTATAAATGCGAGCGTGCTAGTAAAGATTGAAAAATTCTTACAGATTAAATTCAAGTCAATTATCAAACGATTTCATTGATGGTTCTTTTGACTTAACAAAGAGGACTTCAAAATTGTCAAGTGTAAAGAAAAGAAAAATTAAAAGAAGAAGTAGGGAGACGGAGAAAAATGATTGAGTAAACAATCAAAGTAATAATTACTTACCTCTACTCATCTGCTTCAAAAATGAAGTGCATAAAATGTTTTTAAAATGAAATACTGAAAATAAATGTTTCGAAATATAAATCTATGTTAAATTACTCTTAAGATAAGGAAAATTACAAGAAATATTAAAATCAATTGTCTTTAATTTGAGTTTTGGCCTCTTTACAATGTAGCCATAAATGGCTATTTATAGGTAAACATTTGTAGGAAAAAACTACCTAAAACTACCTACTCTTCCACCTTCTCCATTTCATACTACATGATCTTCCATAACTTCATTCAACCTACACTTCATGCTCTACGTTCTCCACTTTATTCTCTATCATCTTTTCACATTTCATAAATTATCATAACCTCCAAATGAGTAGGAGGATGTCACATGTCCTGCAATTATATAAATAATAAATAATAATAAAAATTACAGATTTATGGTGCCAACATTACCCCATCGCGACCCTTAAAAATGATATTTACTTGAATTTTTGAAGGATCGAACCAAGCACATGACTAATCTAAGCAATAAAATGCTTTGAATAATATCAACAAAGTGTTTCGAATGATATAATAGCACCAATAAAGTGCTTGGAATGAGTATGAAATTATGATTAGATGTCTCAAATTATATATATGCCTTGAAGGGATATTATATATGTATTTCGAATCGACATCAATTCGTTGAAGGAGATTAAACAATTTTATTTTACTCGTACTTCAAACACTTAGAAAACTTGGAACCTTTTGAAGTAGGTTGATGTTGCTTGCACTTAGAATCATTCAGAACCTCATATTCTCAAGGCAAAGCCAATATTCAAACATGATTCACCGTAACTGTTACACATGCTAGCTATTATGAACTAGTAACAAGCTTCGAAGGTGGTATAGAGGATCGAAATCATCCTTCGAAGGTCGAAAGTGCCGACAAAGGACGAATTACATCATTGGAAATACTCGGCAAAGCTTCGAAGGTTCACAACCACTATTATTGTTTTTTCGAAGCTGTTAATGCAAGATAGAGTGCTTCGAAGCTTACAAAATTATGGCAAAAGTGCCTTTGAAGCAACTTTTGGCCAACATTGTGGTTATTCAAATTTTGTATGTTCTGATTCACACATAATTTATGAAAATATTAAGGTTGTGCTTCGAACCAATTATTAATTCTCCGAAGACACCGAAACCGTTGTTGTTCAAACCAACTTTTGTAGAATACTAGTTATATTTTCATGTAACCAATGGCTATAAAAATGGTTATCAGTAAAGCTATTAATTATCATGCCAAAAATAGGCATTATTTGACAATTAATTAATTGTCATTTTACATATATTTGAAGGGAGGTACACATTTCGAAAGTTTTCTCGTCCCATGTTACATTTCAAAGGTGTTTATTGATGACAAAACCACCATTCGAAAGTCACATATGTTACTAAAGGATCAAAGTCGTCATTCGATAGTGCTCACGACATCTCTTTGAACCAAATTCAAAGAGTTGGATTACTCTGAAATTAATTTGGCATTTTAACTAGCCATTATTGGCTATAAAATGATATTTCAATGAATAACATGCTTCGAAGTGTCTTGGGGCATGCTTCAAAGGTAACCACAAAACCAAATGGTGATGGTTTTATGGATCAACTAATAACCATATTTTTTGCCTAATATATTGCAATAACGAAATATTATTTGTTAGCCATTCCATCAAAATCAACGTTTGATGTGATCCACAAATCCAAAATGGATTTCGAACAACAAAAGTCATGATATAGTGTGCCCATGAAAATTTATACTTTTTGACACTTTGAAAAATGTCAAAAATTTTGAATTCATGAACAGTGGCTTGTTTATTATTCTTGACCATGTTTGTTTTAAAAACATAACTTTCGCCAAATTGATTTTCATAATTATTTGACAAAGTGGGTTGTTTTTCCATGTTAGCCATTAATGGCTTATGAAAATCATCCATAGATATGTTATTTTCATGACTTGACTATCTAAAAATTGGTTTTTGGACCCCCCAAACCATGCATGGAACATCATTCTTAGCCAAATTTAGCTCAAGAACATGCTCTTTCGTTATGTTAATTTCATAATTTGGCTCTTTAAAAATGGACTCTTGAACCTCCCGAGTCATTAATGAAATCAACTCTTTACTTTTGCTATTTTTAACCATGGAAAAATTCTGAAAAAATTCACCAATTCCAGCCATTAAAGCCTCAGTTAAAGACTGGGTAGTGAGAGTTGTTAACTTATTATTCCATTGGCGAATTTCCATATCAAGTTGATGAATTTCTCCAATTAAATGGTGTTTTTTTTCTTCCACCAAATAATATTGTAAGGGATGAAAGTTTATTTCATCAAGAAAATGGATCTCTTCTTGAAGATCCAAATTTTTTTGTTTACGCCAATAGATTTCATCTAGGCTATTTGAAATGGATAAATCCAATTCATTTTTTATTTCTTACACTTGACGTCCCACTGGGCGTGCCAAAAATTGTTGGCTTATTTTTTCTATGAAGGAAAATATCATAAATGCGAGCGTGCTAGCAAGGATTAAAAAATTCTTACAGACTAAATTCAAGCCAATTATCAAGCGATTGCGTTGATGGTTCTTTTGCCGCAATGAAGAGGACTTCAAAATTGCCAAATGTAAAGAAAAGAAAAATTAAAAGAAGAATGAGAGTGATGGAGAAAGATGATTGAGTGAATAATCAAAGTAATAATTACTTACCTTTACTTCTATGCTTCGAAAAGAAAGCGCATAAAATGCTTTGAAAAGGAAACGCTGAAAATAAATGTTTCGAAATATAAATCTATGTTAAACTACTCCTGAGATAAGAAAAATTACAAGAACTACTGCAATCAATTGTCTTTGATTTGAGTTCTGACCTCTTTACAATGCAGCTATGAATGGCTATTTATAGGCAAACATTTGTAGGAAAAAACTACCTAAAACTACCCACTTTTCCACCTCCTCCATTTCATACTACATGATCTTCCATAACTTCCTTCAACCTTTACTTCATGCTCCATATTCTCCACTTTATTCTCCATCATCTTTTCACATTTCATAACTTTTCATAATCTCTAAATGAGCAGGAGGATGCCACATGTCCTACAATTATATAAATAATAAATAATAATAAAAATTACAGATTTATGGTGCCAACAATAAAGTACTTCTGCTAGGCAAAATGTAATGACCCTCATCCTCATCTTAGCCATGTTCATGTGCATCTACATGATTTTGTTTTGTTTAGCTTGCATTTGTAGTTTTTGACTTGTTTTGCCTAAAGTAAAGGTCCCTGTCTTGTTTTGTGCTTATGTGATTTGCTTGAGTATTGCTTGTATGCTTTATTCCTTGCTTGGTGTGCGCAGCTTAGGTCACACCCTTGAACCATTTATACCTAGGACCATCTTGGAACCACCTTGGCCGACCTCCACGTTCACCCTGGCATATTGGCCGAGATGTTATCATCTAGGCCAATGTGTGCATCACCTAGGCTAAGATGTGTATCATCTAGGCCGATATGTTACCATCTAGGCATCCAACATCCTTGATCCTTGCACCTAGTGATCTTGTTCCTGGACTGGTATGGCCTAGACCGAGGTGTGGCACATCTAGGCCGAGGTGTGGCACAGCTAGGTCAAGTGTTATCCTTTTTAGCCGAGATCATTGAGACCTTACTTGCCGAAGCCTATGTCTTGATCCGAGGTCATTGCCTTGTCAGAGTGCCCTTGTCACCTTGCTTGTTATACACACTTTGTCATACTCTTGTTTTGTCATTTTGTCACCTTTTTGAGGAAATCCAATCCGGCGTTGCCACGTGTCCCAACAGAGAGTTAAGTCAGGTACTAGCTGAGAACCCATATCATTTTGTGTCATACATTTTGCATTGTAGAGAGAGAAGCTCTAGAAAGAATAAGAGAAGTTTAGAGTGAGAGAGCTAGATCCCACGCTTGATCCTTAGAGTTTGAACCGTTAGATCCGTGTTTTGAGGTTAAAATCTTGATCTTCTCTGGTTGTTCTTTGTATATATATGATCACATTACATGATCTAGCATGATATATGAGCCATGCATTGATTTAAAGTTTGGTTTTAGAAAGAGAAAATAATGTTCTTGTGTTCTTTAAGAAAAACCCACGTTTTGATCCGAAAGTTTGTATCAAGATCCATGCTTTTGTGTTTGTTTTCATGGAATCTTCATGTATGGGTACCCAGGTCCATGTTTTTGAACTCATATCATGAAATCTTAGATTTTGAATAAAGAAGTTATGATTTTGGCATTCATGTTTTTCATGTTCATGTTCTTCATGTTCTTCAAGAGGAAATCCAGATTTTCCAGACTTCATTTCCCTAAGTGCGGTTGCCGAGACCCACTCTTGCCTAGATCTCACATCTAGGCCTAGGAGACCACACCTCGGCCAAGACCTGGTTGGTACCCAGCATGTTTTCCCGATATGAGAAACAGTGTTTTAACTCCCAGCACATGTTTTGCTTTGTCTTAACTTAGTTTTGAAAGAAATGCCGTGATCATTTACACTCATGTAAAGCTTGTTCTAGGGATGCATTTCATATCCATCTTTGAGCATCTCTTCTTGTCTTCTTGAAATGCATTCAATGGGATTTTATTATGTACTTGTAAGCCTTGGATTTTTGCCTTAATCCCTGCACCCGAAGAGCTATGTGAGTGGTATTTTTAATAAAGCTATGTTCTAATGTTTTGATAAAAGCTTTACTTGTTTCGTTTTGGAAAAGTGTTTGTTCAAGTATGAATGATTATTCCTAGTTTTGTATCAAGTATTATCTTGTTTTGATGACATTCTTGGAAAGCCCTTAGTGTTAGGGGACTATAATGCAACTAGTACCCTTGTTTGAGATATCTCTCTTGCCACCGACGGTCTTGTACCGGTGGGTTTGTCTAATCGATTCCAGATCAATTATTCCCTTATTTTGTCAGGAATGTCATCCCTTGTATTATGTTGATGCTAATAAGCATCCCTTGAAGCTTTGAAAGCTTGATAGATGAACTTGGTTCATCCCTTGATTTGTACAAGATATGCTATGTATTGTTTTGATAAAGATCTCGAATATCATTCATTCAAACCTTTATTACTAATATCATTCACTGAGTATCCAAGCTCATCATCTCCTTATATATATATGTAGGTGACGAGCAAGAAGGCGGTGACGCTTAGATGTATTTTACAAGTTGTGTTCGGATTCATATTTTGCTAGCATCTTGAAGATTATGCTTCTTAGCTTTGTATTTCATGTCTTTTGTATATGTCGGCTTGAGAAACCTTTTGATCAAGATGTAACATGTACTTTATTTTATTTGTATTCAAGTTGTAAACCATGTTAAATCGTATGTCATTTCATTCGACTTATGCACAGCTCTTGTGGACTATTCAGATTTAAATTTATTGCTTCCGCACATGTAAGCCCCATATGTGTACTCTGATTATGTGTGACTTTGTAAGTTGGCCTTTGGTAATCTCGGATTACTGGCCATCATGGCACCATTCTACTAGGGGCGGAATGGGGTCGTGACACAAAATGTCTCAATGCATATGAAATAAGATAAACTAAATAATGAACCGTGTGACCCGTTCTTTCTTCTTCATTTTTACTTTATCTATATCTCTTTTTAATTTTACCTTATCAATTCCCTCACTATGATCACCATTACAACTTTATATTTACCTCATTTCCCATTTCTTCTCGGCCATTGCCTCCTTATAATTTCTTTGTCACCCTTAATTGTCTCATTACTTTAGTCTCATTCTTCCTTATCTTGCAATACTTTCTCTCAAAACTCTAATTGTCTAGTTACTCTAATGCCCTCAATCTCTCATCGTGACCTCACAAGCCCCCTAATAAGTTGATGAAATTTTATAAGAGTTCAATCAAATAAATTATATAATGATATGTTAAGAGAGTTGTCATAGTTTAACAATACTAGCTGCTATGTACGAGATTTTGCAAATAAAATATTGCAAACTTATAATTCATGTCTACTCTCTTATAACGAACATTTATAGTAGTAAATTGTCAAAATCACATATCAAAGTCAATATTTGACAATACTAGACCATTAAATATAACATCTTACCAATATTATTTTAATAGTGTAAATGTCATTTCTTATATTCACAAAATATATATATATATATAGAAAAATGTTTTATAGCTCGAAAAACTTCCCCCCGAATGGCCCCAATTGATGAAACGACGTCGTTTTGAGATTGAATTTTTTTTCCCTTTTTTTCCCCTTCTTTCCTCAGAGTCTCCATTCAAGCCCTTCTTGCTTCCAAATCCTTTCATCTCTGTCTATTCACTCTCTCCTCGCAAATCCTCTCATCTCTCTCTACTCACTCTCTCCTCGAGCCCTTAATCTCTTCCAAATCCTCTCATCAGCTACGGGTGTGGACTCGCATAACAGATCTTCAGCTACGGGTGTTGATTCGCATACGACAGTGTCGACTAGCAGAAAAAAGGTACCACGACCAAAAACTAGGGTTTGTGTTTCTGTTTGATTGCTAAGAAAAAAATATTTGTAATTTGTATTAGGGTTTTGGTTTTGCTTGAATTTGTAGAACATGTTTTC
The DNA here is from genome assembly GCA_036172215.1 of Camellia granthamiana. NCBI lineage: Eukaryota > Viridiplantae > Streptophyta > Magnoliopsida > Ericales > Theaceae > Camellia > Camellia granthamiana. The sequence goes on from CM069915.1 coordinate 15,585,125, forward strand.
CAGATTCCTCAATTATTGATTATTAGGGTTATGATTGTTTGTTAGGGTTTGGGCATTGTGGGTTTTGCCTTCAATTTTTTATTGTTATGTTGAATTTGATTGGCCATTATGCTGATTGTTTGGGCATTATGGGATATGTGTTGATTGAGTCAGACATGAGTTAATAGGATTAATGAGGTTTTGATGTCTCAATTTGAGGTTTGGACATACCAATTAAGGTCTTGTTGAAAATCAAGCCACGTTTTCATCAGATGCCATATGCATCAAGCCCCTTTCTTTATTTCATATGCTTTCGGTGATTAATTTATTTCATATGCTTTCGGTGGTTAATCAAGCTAGTTATTATAATAATAAACAGAGTGTATGCTGATATATATGTAATATATATTAATGTATAGTTAAATATGTAGTGGCCTCGTGGCCTGCTTGTTTGTGTTTTTGGCCTCGTGGCCTCGTGGCCTCGTGGCCTCCATCTGATCATATTGTATAAACCTCCTATATAATGGAGTAGCATTGTAAGGCTTAAGATATTGAAATAAAAGAGTCTATGTTTAGTCTTTCAATCACTCTCTCTCTCTCTCAATATTAATATTTTCATGGTATCAGAGCAGGTGTAATCCTGTCTCATCATTTTCGCCTCTTCAGTCAATATTCGAATTTTTCTCTTCTACTCAAATATATCCTTCTATTGCATGACTAAATACGGTCCAGCTTTCGGAATGACTATCAACTCATCCTCCTCTTCTTCTGATATTATCATCTCATCATCTTCATCCTCTCATCAAATGGAAACCTCTCATCTTCCGATCACTGCCCATAAACTGAATGGGCAAAATTATTTGCAATGGTCTCAATCCATGTTAATGTTTATACGGGGAAAGGAGAAAGATGACTACATCACCGGAGCCTCGGCGCTACCAGAAACCACAGCATCAACCTACAAAAGGTGGATAGCTGAAAATAATATGGTCATGTCGTGGCTCGTCAACTCTATGACCACTGACATTGGCGAAAATTTTCTGTCATTTGATACTGCCAAAGAGATCTGGGACATGGCAAAAGAAACGTTTTCAGACAAGGAAAACACATCTGAAATCATCCAGCTTGAAAGCTCCCTCCACAATTTACGTCAAGACAATCTTACGGTAACTGAATATTTCAATACCCTTACTCGTCTATGGCGTCAACTTGATACGTTTGAGGTTCATAACTGGCAGTGTGTTACTGATGGTCTGTTATATAAAAAGATTGTCGAAGGGAAGCGTGTGTTTAAATTCTTGTTAGGATTGAACACAAATCTTGATGAAATCAGAGGAAGAATTATGGGAGTAAAACCGCTCCCTAACCTTAGAGAGGCATTCTCTGAAGTCCGTCGCGAAGAAAGTCGGAAAAAACTCATGATGGGATCTCATCAACAACTGAATATGGCAGAAAGCTCAGCTCTTAAGACTCAATTCGCTCCTATCGACAACCGTCAGAAAAATAAAGGAGGTAGGCCTTGGTGTGATCATTGCAGAAAGCCGGGTCACTCGAGAGAAACTTGCTGGAAGATTCATGGAAAGCCAGTAGATTGGAAGCCACGTCAGCCTCTTGAGAAAGAAGGACGAGGTAATCATGTAGGTACAAATGAACCATCACCACAACCTGAAGCAAGCCCTTTCACCAAGGAGCAAATGGAGATGC
>CM069915.1:15589307-15667184 GCA_036172215.1 Camellia granthamiana
AACATTCCTAACAAAGGAATTTGAGATTAAAGATCTTGGAAATCTTAAGTACTTTCTTGGAATGGAAATTGCTAGGTCAAAGAAAGGTATAGTCGTCTCACAACGTAAATACGTTCTAGACTTACTGAATGAAACAGGGATGCTAGGATGCAAGCCGGCAGAAACTCCTATGGACACAACTATCAAACTGGAAGAAAGTGACGGTAGTGCACCAAGTGATAAAGGGAGATATCAACGTCTTGTGGGAAAACTCATTTATCTTTCTCATACAAGGCCAGACATCGGCTTCTCTGTTAGTGTGGTCAGTCAATTCATGAACAATCCTACCGACAAACACATGACTGCTGTGACCAGAATATTGAGGTACCTAAAAAAGACACCGGGAAAGGGTCTCTTCTTCCAAAGAACAACAAATAGAAAAATTGAGATTTTTTCAGACGCAGATTGGGCAGGTTCAGTAACTGATCGAAGATCAACCTCTGGCTATTGTTCGTTTGTTTGGGGGAACGCGGTTACATGGCGAAGCAAGAAACAGTCAGTGGTCGCCCGTAGTAGTGCTGAGGCAGAATTTCGTGCTATGGCCCTAGGTATCTGTGAGGGAATCTGGTTGAACAGACTGTTAGAAGAATTACGAGTTCCATCTGAGCATCCCATGGTTTTATACTGCGACAACCAAGCCGCCATCAGTATCGCTAAGAATCCGGTTCATCATGATCGCACTAAGCACGTGGAGATAGATCGACACTTTATCAAGGAAAAGATTGAAGAGGGAGTTTTTCAAGTCAGCTACACTCCAACAAACTGTCAAAAAGCTGACATTCTCACCAAAGCTCTTGCTCGAGTTAACTTCGAAGATCTGACGGACAAATTGGGCATGATTAACATCTACAACGTCGCTTGAGGGGGAGTGTTGAAAATCAAGCCACGTTTTCATCAGATGCCATATGCATCAAGCCCCTTTCTTTATTTCATATGCTTTCGGTGATTAATTTATTTCATATGCTTTCGGTGGTTAATCAAGCTAGTTATTATAATAATAAACAGAGTGTATGCTGATATATATGTAATATATATTAATGTATAGTTAAATATGTAGTGGCCTCGTGGCCTGCTTGTTTGTGTTTTTGGCCTCGTGGCCTCGTGGCCTCGTGGCCTCCATCTGATCATATTGTATAAACCTCCTATATAATGGAGTAGCATTGTAAGGCTTAAGATATTGAAATAAAAGAGTCTATGTTTAGTCTTTCAATCACTCTCTCTCTCTCTCAATATTAATATTTTCAGGTCTCATATTAGAGCTTGGAATTTTGGAAATGTAGAAAGTTCATGATTCATTTTGTTTTTGATTTACTGTTCTTGTCAAAATAACAAGTTTAGCTAAGCACAAGCAGTTATGAATTAGAAACAGTTCAATGTTGCCTTGAGTTAAAATCTATGGCGTAATCTAATATGTTTAGTAATCTATATATATATATATTTATCTTCTATTGCAGCAAATGTTTTGAGTTTTTCAATATGTTTTCTTTTTCTTTTTCTTTTGCATATGAAAGTTTCCATGCATGTTTTTTACCTAATTTTTTGGTCAACCAATTTACCCAATGGCCCTTGAACCCTAATCTCATTCTCAGCCCAGATATTCATCTAAAAGCTCATCTGTAAGGGTCTAGTTGATTGGTTGGATTATAGTATAAAATTGGAATTATTAATTCGTAGGGCTGGCCCTCAGTTATTATTGCCTAAGGCGAATTTTTTAAATTGGGTATGCTCAAGCTGTTCTAGCAATAATAGCTATGTATGTATCATGTCTCTGTTTTCCATTTTGTATGCAGATTACAAAATGGCTTCTTCCTCTAGTAACAATAGCAACATAAGATTGAAACCTAGATTGTGTGATTGTGGGAGAACAGCTGCCATACACATTGTCCGAACCAATCAGAATGGAAATAAAGGGCGTGTGTACTTTGTGTGTCCATCAAAATATGTAGGCAGTATGGAAATTTGTTTGGAAATTTGTTTGCAAATTTATTAGCCTGATTTGATTAACTGATTGTCATGCATTGTAGATTAGTGAGGAACATTGCAATTACTTCAAGTTCGCAGATAATGATGACGATGACGATGACGACGTGATCTCCAATACTGCACCTCGTAAATCTATAAGAAATGAAGAATTTAACGATCTAAGCACAAGGGTTTATGAGATGGATAATGAATTTCAGGAGCATGGTAGAAGGCTTCGAAGGATGGAGAAGAAATTGAATGTCGTGCTTTGTGTCATTGTATTTTGTATTGTTTTCTATTTTATAATATAAATTACTGAGTTGATAGCTTTTGGGGAATTTGATGGATGTACTTATGGATTGAATGGACTTGATGTATGTACTTATGGATTGAATGGACTTCTATTTTCAATTATTGTTGATAGCTTGAATTTCTTGTTGAATTTCTTGAATGGACTTCTATAGATTAAATGGACTTGAATAGACTTGATAACTTGAATGGACTTTTATTTTCAAATATTGTTGATAGGTTGAATTTCTTGTTGAAGTTCTTGTTGAATTTCTTGAATGGACTTCTATGGATTGAATGGACCTGTTCATAGTTCAATACCAGATATGTTGAATTTCTTGAATTTCTATAATGGACTTGTTGAATTATGATGTCAAGGTAAAGGAGCTTGTAAAACTTCTTATCATTGACGAGATTCATCTTCTATATGATAATAGAGGACCTGTTTTGGAAAGTATTGTTGAAAGTAAACTTTCTTGTTGAAAGTAAACTTTCTTATCGAAAGTATTGTTGCAAGAACTGTTAGGCAAATTGAAACCACAAAAGAGCATATTCATTTGGTTGGTTTGTCTGCTACACTACCTAACTATGAGGATGTGGCAGAGATTCCAGTTGATGAATGATGTTTGTTATGAAAAGATTATTGATATAGCAGGAAAGCATCAGGTTCTTATTTTTGTTCACTCAAGGAAAGAAATAGCAAAAACTGCCCGTTCAATTAGAGATGTTGCACTTGCTAATGACACTCTTGGCAGATTTTTGAAAGAGGATAGTGTGAGCCGTGAAATACTGCATAGCCATACAGAGCTGGTAAAGAGCAATGATCTTAAAGACCTATTACCATATGGCTTTGCAATTCATCATGCAGGGATGGCTAGGGCTGACTGCCAACTTGTTGAGGATCTATTTGCTGATGGACATGTGCAAGTGCTGGTTTCCACAGCAACCCAAGCTTGGGGTGTCAATTTCTATAATGGAGTTGGCCATTCATTAAGTTGCCATCACTCCTCCAAGGTCCTTTTAATACGCTGTGTGTAGGTCTAGCCTTCTTTTTCCTTAGTGTATATATGTGTGATTTCTGCAATATATTAAAAGAAAAACAATCCAGGGAAATGGCTTGGACAGCTCGGTCATACTGAGCACCAGATAATTTACGTTGTTCAATTACAACATCAGCAATTGAAGGCAACAGAACATACTTCTCTTTTTTCAAAACCCCAAAGCATGGAAATGGAACCGACCTTACCACCTAAGCTAGAGAACAGAAGATGTTAATTAATGGGTCAATACAGAACTTGCATAACTTGTAGATCAATTTACAAAAAAATAAAATAAAAAATACACACATAACTCCAATGCATTAGCAGTGACATAATATCAAATGTTCGAATACCTCCTTAATTGGCAAACAACAAAACAAAAATACACCAAAAACCTTGGCAACAAAACACAAACCATTTGATACATGCCAATCAAACCATAACCATCATAACAATCATCATATTGACCTCAATTTAACTCAACCCCATAATTGATCCACTAGTTCTAGTTCTCTTAGCATGCTACTTACAGCCAAATATTACTAATAATATTTTTAGACATTCATAATCTATAACAACTCCAAAAAATCATTACAAAAAGGGAAAAAAATTACATATTATCCAACAAAAGATAACAAAGATGAGATTTTTACAAGCATAACAACCATTACCATCATTATATTAACCTCAATTAACTCAACCCCACTGTCCCAATCTAGTTCTAGTTCTCATACCACACTACTCATAGCCAAATCTTACTAATCAAGCACTTCCTCTACTTCTCAAAGTATGCTTGTCATTCTACTTCATCTGCTGCATCATTCTTCTTCATTCTGCTGCTTCATTCTAGACTGCTCAATGCTGCTTCAGTACTGCTTGAATGCTGCTTCATTCTGGACTACATCATTCTACTCAATGCTGCTTCATTGGACTTCATTCTGCTCAACCTGTCATGCTGCTTCAAACAATCAACCTGTCATTCTGCTTCATTCTGCTGAACCTGCTTCATTCTGCTACTTCATTCTGCTGTGCTGTTTCATTTTGGACTGCTCAATGCTTCATTCATTCTAGACTGCTTCAATCAACCTGCTTAAATATAACCTGTTCAAAACCAGATTAACCTGTTCAAAATATACAGAACTTGACAGAACTCGTTCAGAATCTGAAATTCAACTTGACAGAACTTGTTCAGAATCTGTTCAAAATCAAATATAACCTATTCCAAATCTGTTCAAAACTTGTTCAAAATCAAATATAACCTGTTCCGAATCTATTCAAAACCTGTTTAGAATAAAAAATACCATAGCTTTACAAACATAAGTTCACAATTTGGGGCTATTGGATCCGCATCTATATTGAAGTCCACAAAAGTAACAATCCCCAGTTTACAAACGAAAGTGAAAAATACCATAGTACGAAACTAAAAAAAAAAAATGAAGCGTTTTGATCTACATCTATATTCAAGTCCACAAAAATTGAACCATCTATATTCGCCATTCCTGATTCACTGAAAGATGGGCTTCCAATTTTGTCCACCATTTGCAATGCGCTTTCTTATGTCTCATCCATACAAGGAAAATAATAGGATTGACCTTGTGGCACCTTATGATACATAATAACAAAATATCATTAATAAGTTCAAACATAATATAATAAATACCATACAAAAAAATTGTACTGGACCATGAAACACATACCCGCTTGTACGTATTGTCTTCCATCCTATCCGTACAACCGAAATTCAACTTACGAGGTTTACATTGACCCATCTTACGACCCTATAGTAACACACATTGGTGAAAAAGTTTGACAAAAATAAATTCTGAAATTTACATACAAGCAGAAAATAAAAATTATACCTGGACTTTTGGTGCCTTTTTATTCTTTCCTTTCAACCGACTCACTATTTCGTCCACCTTGCTCACCTTCTGTTTCGTACATGGATGGCCTCTTCGGCGAGCAACCAAAGGACTAAGCACCTTGCGAGTAGTACTAGAATGTGGCACATTACTACTACAAGGTGGGACAGTACTACTAGCAGGTGGCATATTACTCGCACAACTAGATTCATCTTTTCTTACTCTTTCCTTGATTTCTCTCAACCCAAGTTGAATGGCTTTGTGTTTACTATCATCGTTGGAAGCAATTTCTATAATTTCATCCAATGTCTTGTGGTAGTTATCATTTTCCTTTGCATTGAGGGCAGCTCCGGATTTCGTGTATGCCGTTGGAATGCATGTGTACCCTCTTTCCAAATCTTTTCTCCATCTTGGCATAATGTACTTATCTGGAACCTCATATATGCACCTCTCAATGAGCATACTAAGGGAATGGGCACACATGATCCCCCTAAACTCAAACCACAGACACACACATTGCATTTCAAATTCAGTTGAATTAAAGTATACAACAAATTCAACTTTCTTCATTTTGTCACCCACAAGCACAGCTTCCTTGACATGATAAGTACAAATGGATCCGTCCTCCTTCACAAGAGTCGCATGACAATACAGTAGTCGCTTCAATTCTACTTGAACTTCTTTAAATTTCGCATTTGTGTAGGCTACACGAAATTGCTTCTCAAATTCATACACCGTTAAGCAATCATACAATTTGTTTCGAGATTTGAAATATGCTTTGGTCTCCTTCTCCACCTAACTTCTCAATGCATTGTCATACTGTTCAACAAATTGCTTTAAAGTAGTCTTTGAGTTTACATAGCCATCAAAAAATGCATTCATGCTCTCACTTCGCTGTGTAGTTGACATGCCAGCCCAAAATATATCTTTCACATGGGCAGGAATCCACCTATGTCGCTCACCATATAATACCCCTAACCACTCGTTGTCATGAAGGCTAAACTTTTCAATCATCATTTGCCATTCCTCATCAAATTCATCTTTTCTGAAAGAATCATAAACTGCATTTTGTAAAGCGAATTTGATGGCTTCATATTGGGAATATCCTCTCAATTCCTTAGGTATTTTCTTCATTACATGCCATAAACACCAACGATGTCGAGCCTGTGGGAAGACAATTTGTATGGCATTTTGCATGGCTCTGCACTGGTCAGTTATAATAGCTTTTGGAGGAGTGACTGATATGCAATTTAACCATTCTTTGAATGGCCAAACAAATGTATCCGTGTTCTCATTAGATAATAGCCCACAACCAAACAAAATTAACTGTCCATGGTGATTAACTCCTACAAACGGAGCAAACGGCATATCATACTTGTTTATGAGATAGGTGGTGTCAAATGAGACAACATCCCCAAATGCTTTATAAGCCGCCCTACTCTTTGCGTCCGCCCAAAACAAGTTTCGTATGCGACCATCTACATCAAAGTCAATTATAGAATAGAAGTTTGAATTTTCTTGTTGTATCCTATGAAAATAAAATGCAACTGATTCGGCGTCTCCTACCCCAAGCCTCAATCTTCTAGTATTTTGAATGTAGTTCCTTGCATCTCGTTCATCAAATGTTAATGCCTCATATCCCCCCGCTTCAACAACTATAGAATGAAAATTCCTAAACACCCGTATTCCGGCTTCATCGTTTATTTCTAATCTTCTCTTCACAGGAGTACGAATCCTCTTATTCATTGGAAAATGGCGTGAGTCGCTAGGAATTAAATCATGCGTATGCTCAAGCACAACTGTAGTTAACTTATATCTTCCATCCGGTTGTAAAGTCGCTCTTACCTTAGCTTTACAATCAATTTTTGATGACAAAGATGGTTTCAGGGGGTTTACTTCTGATCTTTTTGTTATCTTCTGCGCCCGAGTATATTCAATTCCAAAGTATTTCACCTTTCCATCCGCTCCAACATTCTGTGTTCTGTAAGCTATTGCAAATCCAAGATTTTTAGCATATTTTGCATAAAACTCGTGCATTTCTTGCTTTGAGGTAAAACACATCCCCTTCTTAGATTCTTCAATTTCACCACTCTCATTTAATGAAGGATTGTTCTCTGCTTCCTCAACTTCCTCACCCCTACTCAATGTAGGATTGTTTGAATCAATGTCCATTGTGTGAAACACTCTACTGTAATTTGTATAAAATCAACAGAATGAAATGCACAACAAATCATAAATAAGGTTAGAGCCATCACAGATTCACAGATTCAAATTCAGTGATGTTAAGCACCACTTACATTCAGATTCAGACATCACAGATTCAGAGATTCACATATTCACATAAATAAGGTTCAAGTGGATGTTAAACAAGACTCAGAGATTCAGACAGTTTCAGCAATTAACCAACCAAAACATGATTGTATATACACAGATTAAAAAATTAACCAAAACACCACAAAACATGATTTGTGAAATCTAAACATGATTGTATACACACAGATTAGAGACATCACAGAGATTAACCAACCACAGGTTAGAGACGACAAATTTAAGAGATTAAGGCCCCGTTTGTTTGCAGGATATGAAGATTGGGATTGGATATTATATCCAATGGGACCCACATATCCCATGTTTGCAAATTTTGTTTGAAGGGGATATAATATACCTTCGGATTGTATATCCCCCAAATTTGGAGGATATACAATCCCAGCCCCTCCTGTTATATCATATCCCCTCGTCTGGGATATGAGTTAAAAAGTCCAATATACCCTCGTCTATCTTATATACACAGACTAGGGCTCAGAAAATATATGCAGCTCATATACATCCAGCAGAAGAGAAAAAGGCTCTGGTTTACATCGTGTAGATCTGCTAAATTTTGTGACTGATTTCCGTTGGCAAGACTTCATTCCGGTGATTATCATCTTTTCCCTCTACCTTGCTTTCTTTTTTTTCTTTTTTTTCTAGTTTTAGGTTTTGTTTGTACGATTTTTAACAAAAATCGATTGGAATAAACCCACTGTTTTTTGGAACAAAAATCGTAAAGAAGAGGGCCAGAAACTTGTGAAAGTTTCAATCTAAATTGATTTTTGGAACTTTGATTTCTAAACCCACTGATTTCTAAATTTATTTTTGGAGCTTTGATTTCTAAACCCACTGAGATTACAGAAAGTTTTTAAACTGATTTGTAAACCCACTGATTTGGAACTTTTGAAACTTTTTGACTCTTTTTGGAATAAACCCACTGTTTTTGGAACTTTTTGTTCAATCCAAAGAGGGCTTTGTTTGTTTTGTAATCAAATTCGAGGGCTTTGTTTGTTTTGTAAACCCACTGAGATAACAGAAGAGGGCTTTATTTGTTTTGTAATCAAATTCGATTCAATTAGTAAAAACTTGTCTCTGTTTCATTGTTTTATTGGAACCAGATTTATATCTCTGTTTTATTTATTTATTTATTTATTGGGGCTTTGATTCAAGCAATAAAAATTTATTTGTTTTGTATGTAAAGTCTACGAATTTGATTGAATCAAACTCTTGACATTAAAAAAAATAAAAATAAATAAATAATCTATGAAGAGTTTGATTTTTTTACATAATTAGATTTTTATATATTGGAAAAGATAGTTTAAAGATAATCTGATTTTATATCCAGATTTTATATAATCAATAAATAAAGTTAGTTTACATAATCAGATTTAGTTTACATAATTAGTTTATATCCAGATTATAAAAATAAATAGTTTATATCCAGATTATAAAAATAAATAAAGTTAGTTTACATAATCAGATTTTATATCCAGTGAGTTGGGAAAGTTAGTTTACATAATAAGTTAGTTTACCCACTGATTTTTGATTGAATCAGATTTTATTTTACATAATCTGATTGTTTACATGGGGCTGTTGTAAATAATAGTTAGCATTGATTTTGTTATCTATTTGATTGCTTTAGTTATTTAATTTACTTATGCACTATTTCTTTTCATAGATGGCAAGTAATAAAGGATTTGATGGTAGGAGGGACCTCATTGAGGCCTATGTCGCCCTGCAACATATTGTATCATCCATGAATTATACTTGTGGAGTTTATATATTCGTTTTGCATGCTACACTGGAAAGATTTGAGGCTACGAGGAAAATAAGTAGAAATCCTAATCATTTCAAACAACAACTTGACCACCTAAATAGGTTGGTCAGAGATAATGACATAGATTGCCATGAACAACTACGAATGAATAGGCATACCTTTTTGCTGTTGTGTGGGCTTATCAGAACAAAGGGTGTGTCAGATTCAAAATATGTTGTGTTAGAGGAAAAGGTTGCTATGTTCTTGACTGTGCTTGGGCACCACCATAAAAATCGAAATGTCAAATTCAATTTTATGAGGTCTGGTCAAGCAGTTAGTAAGTATTTCAATGATGTCCTTAAGGCTGTGCTTCGACTGCAAGGTGTCTTACTAAAGACACCTGAGCCAATAACTGCTGGGTGCACAGATGATAGGTGGAGGTGGTTTCAGGCAAATGCTAGTTTTAGTAATTCTTCATGTTTGATAAAAGTTATAATATTCATAATTACAATTTAATAAGTAATAATTTATTTTTGGTAATTTTTGGTAGAATTGTCTTGGTGCACTTGATGGCACCTATGTTAGAGTGCTAGCTCCTGCAGTAGATAAAGCAAGGTATAGATCAAGAAAGGGTGAAATTGCGACTAATGTCTTGGGTGTTTGCTCCCATGACATGCAGTTCATATATGTCTTACCTGGATGGGATGGTTTCGCTTCAGATTCTAAAGTACTTAGAGATGCCATAAGTAGACCAAATGGGTTGAGAGTGCCAACGGGTACAACTGCATTTCACAATATCTTTACTATGTATAACCTTTGGACTTGTACTTAAATTATGTGATTATGTAATTATATAATCCTACATTATTACAGGTTCCTACTATCTAGTTGATGCGGGCTATACTAATGGGGAGGGCTTTTTAGCACCTTATAGAGGACAACGTTACCACTTGTCCACTTGAAGGAAAGGGGGTGCCCTAACTTATCCAGAGGAGTTCTTCAATATGAAGCACTCCGCGGCTCGTAACATAATAGAGAGATGTTTTGGTCTTCTGAAGCTTAGATGGGCAATATTGAGAACATATTCCTATTTTCCAATCAAGACCCAATGTCGAATTATCACAGCTTGTTGTCTTGTACACAATCTCATCAAACGTGAGATGCCTATGGATCCATTGGAGGTAGACTTAGATGACACATTGCCAAATAATCAAGAAACAGGGGACGAGTACATTGACACAATTGAGGGATTTGACCAATGGAGTAATTGGAGGGACACTCTAGCTAACCAAATGTATAATGAGTGGTTAGCTAATAGGATATAAAATTAAGTACTATTTTCATTGGATGTAATGTTTTTTAATACTTATGTTGTGTAGTGAGTTGGAGACTTGTAACTTAATAGGATGATGTAAACATGTAACTTATTTTATGTTTCAGTTATTTGTTGAAGACATAACTTAATAGGAGTGTTTGTTTGGTTGTCTTAATAAAATTATTGTTCTGTTAAAAATGGTTGCATGTTAGGTATGGATGACACAACTGTTACTAGTGGATGTCGAAAAAAGGGTAAGGGAAAGGCAACTGCTTCCTCATCAAGAGGTCGTAGAGTGTGGACTCCGAAAGAGTGTGATGTGTTGATCCGAGCCATGAGGGATCTGTTCAGTGAAAAATGGAAGGCTGACAATGGTCAGTTCAGGTGTGGATTTTACTCTGAATTGGAGAAGCTTATCATATTGGCTTTTCCTAGAACTGATCTTTGTGCATCCCCTCATATCGAGTCAAAGATCAAATTTTGGAGAAGACAATATAATTTGCTTACTGACATGCTTCGCTTGAGTGGCTTTGGGTGGGATGACTCTGAGAAGATGATTTTGGTCGACAGTGACCAAGTTTGGCAAAACTATGTCAAGGTAAAAAAACTTACCTTAACCATTTTGCATTATTTAACCATTTTGCATTATTTATTAACTAGAAATATAAATTTTGAAAAAATGTTGTTTTGTAGAGGGAGCCAGATGCCAAGGGCATGAGAAATGTACCTTTTATTTACTACGAGGACTGGGTAATTCTCTTTGGCAAGGATAGAGCCACTGGAGTCTTGGCTGAAGGACCTGCTGACATGGTTGATGCCTTAGAAAAAGAGGACCAAACTACTGAGGAGTGTTACACTCCAATTGTTGATCTACCTGATTGTTCCTTATCAGCATCTGGGACTCCATGCAACCAAGCTGGCTCAGGCACAACTTCTAAGAAAAGAGCTAGGGAAGCTAAAGGTATTGCAAAGGGTCTTGTTGATATGGCTGTTGAGTTTGGTTCCTTCTTCAAGAAACCCAACACTACCATGGAAGAAATTGCTCATAGGATTGGGTATGCCCAAGACTTGTCTCAAGCTAGGAAACTGGTTAATGGGGAACTAGCCAAGTTGCGACTGAACACGAATGACAGGTTGAGAGCAGCTACCCTTTTTGTGAAGGATGCTGAAAGGGTTGATTTGTTCTTTAGCTTACCTGAAGAAGAAAAAATGGAATGGGTATGTTTGTTGTTGGCCGGGTGTGTTTAAGTGTGTTTGCTGTAGGCTAATGACATATATCTATCTATATATTATAATATTAGTATTGCTATTCCTCCTCAGGCACATGTGTAGTGCCTATTTTGCATAGTAATTAGGCGGATTAGAAATATTTTGACAGACTAACTGGTTTACATCCCCTAGAAATGGCTTTTGTACCTAGTTTCAATCTAATTGTTGGGGTTGTAAGTAAGCTGAAGTATGCTTAATATTAGTATTGCTTAATTTTGTTGGAATGATGCTTAATATATTAAGTTGAAGGTTATCTATTGTAAAAAAATGTTATCATTTACTTAGAATGAATGAAGGTTATTTTTAATTATAATGGTTTGGATTATTTTATAAGAATAATGACGTGTGATGAATGAATGAATAAAGATGTTATTTTTTTTCATTCAATGATTATTTTGTAAGATAAAATTTTTTAGAATGAATATTAGTTTTTTTTTTGGGGTAAAATTATTGAATTTAATATAATATAAATTTTTTTATCAGTGGACATTAGTTTAATATAATTTTTTTTGTTTTGAAAAATTATTGAATTTAATACGAATATTTAATTTGTTCAAATAAAAAATAATATGAATTTTTAATTTGTTGATTTACATTAGTTTTTCCTAATTTGAACAATTTGGTTTTGATGGACATAAGGGCAATATGGGTATTTAAAATATATTATGAGGGTAATTTTGAAAATTACTTATTTATATCCCACAATATATTTTATAAAATAAACATGGATAACATATGTCCGGTCTTAAATACCAAGTTAACAAACATGATTTGGAGGATATACTATCCAATACATATATCATATTCATTATATATCCTGACTATATCCCACATCATATTATATTCTCTATTTTATATCCGGTGAAACAAACAGGGCCTAAGAGATTAAGAGATTAACCAACCACAGTTTGTATACACACAGATTCAGCAAATTTAGATTTCACTTCAACAAGAGTAAACATAGACCCCCAAACATATTTTTTAATTGAAATCATCTACCCACATAGACCCAAACATGGATAACCATTCTTCTAATCCCCCACATTCAGATTCAAGTGAGTAAAAACAAAAAAAAATTATAACTTGACGGACCAGATTCAGATTCAGGTCAGTGAAATATTGACGGAGTGGTATTTCGCACCAGATTGACGGACCAGATTCAAATTCAGATTCAGGTGAGTAACCATTCTTCTAACAAAAAAATATAAATTTATAAGAAGAAAAAAAACAAAAAAACACACCAGGTGGGCAGAGTTTTTCGCTGGTCGATGAACAGCACTGACGGTGGGCAGAGTTTTTCGCTGGTCGTCGATGGTCACCCAGGTCGGTAGTGTCAGCACCAGTCGACCTCGGCGGTGGTCACTCTCACCTATTCTTCTTCGACTGGTTCCTCTCCTCTCCTCTCTTTTCTTCTGTTTCTCGCGCGTGGTGTCACTTGACCAATGTTGTTGCAACTGAGCCAAACATTCAAAACTCACCTTTTTCAAATTCGGGCGATTCCCGGGGGGGGGGGGGGGCTCTTTTCGAGCTACATATCGGAGCTATATATATATCACATTTGTGGGCATATAATAAGATTGGTAGAGAGTAAGATTATTCTCAAATCTTAACAATAACTAAATACTCTATTAAATTTGACACACAAATTTAATATTGTATGTTAACATCAAATGTTAAGAAAATAATGATGAAATTTCATAAGATATAATGTAATTTTTATTTTCATTTTTCTAAATTTTATATTTGTGGAAGTTTCTTTTTTTGGATTAATTCATATGTAGGTTTCTTTTTAACATG
This sequence comes from Camellia granthamiana, assembly GCA_036172215.1. Classification (NCBI taxonomy): domain Eukaryota; kingdom Viridiplantae; phylum Streptophyta; class Magnoliopsida; order Ericales; family Theaceae; genus Camellia; species Camellia granthamiana. The sequence continues at coordinate 15,602,940 of CM069915.1, forward strand.
ACACATAATTTAACTTACACTTTAATAAATCCATTGAAACATTTATTTACACAAAATTAAATATCATTTTTGTCCCATGAACACATATTTTAACAAATATGTTTAGTAACATGCATTCCACGTGAAGTGGCCCAAAGATAAAAACGAGGTGTTACATGCCGCTACGATGATAACTACAAACAAAATAAATGAAAATATGGATTTTCATAGGGCATAGGTGAGAAAACTCAATAACGTATAGTATGGTATAAATGGGAAAAGGTCAGCATAGCATTTTTGGACAAAATGAGTGAATATGCTCTTACTTGCCAGCATGGATTTTTTATTTATCAAATTATTAAATAAATCTCACCACAAAAATTTCAGTTTTTCGCGATGGCAAAATATCGTCGCTAATACTCTTAATGCCGGCTCAAAAAACTTTTAGCAACGGCAAATTACTTTTAGCGACGACAAAGGGGAGTCACAACAAAAAGTGTTGCTAAAACGTTTATGCTGTCGCTTTTTTTTTTTTGTTTTTGCGACAGGAAATGTTGGCTTTTGCAACGACATTTTACTATCGCCTATAATACGTAAAAAATGAGACCTTTTGAGACAGTAATGTTGTACCGTCGCTAAAATTTTTATTTGAGATGGCAAAAAAATGTTGTCACGAATTTTTTTTTTTTTGGGTAACAACATAACCTTTGTTGCCAAAATTCTTTTGCAACAACATTGCCTATGTCGACCAAAAAAAAAAATAAAATTAGCTTTAATGTTTTTTGCGACAATGTGGTGCCGTTGCCAAAAAAAAAAAAACTGCTATCAAATTATTAAAAATATTCAAATTACTTGTATTAAATGAAAAAAATTGAAAAAAAAAATCAATAATTGCATAATAATATAAAAATTCTTGTATAGAAATAACAATTTCTCCATAATAAAAATATTCTTGAATTCATAACTAGACATTAGTAAAATTAGCCCACTACATAATGTTGTATAATACATATATAATGTTTAAATACATAATGTTGTTCACAATTCAAAATAACATAAACCAAAAACAAAAGTTTTCCTCATCATTCTCTGTGAGTAACAAAAACAAAAATTAGTCGCATTTTTCACAGGCATGCATTCCACAAGCAAACTCCTACTCGGGAAATATCTGAAAACAAAAAACAAAAATAATTAATGACAATATAATTATGTATTAATATGTTAATTATAAAAAAACATACACTACAATAAAAAAAGGGTTTTTACGACACCAAATGCACGTCGTAGATACAATTCTACGACGTGTAAGGTAACGTCATAATGTAGATGCCTGTACATGTGTGTGTGTGAAAGTGAATTGGTAAAATGTCAACACCAGTTAAGCAGGGTTTAAAAACTCAACCCTCAACTTTCTTAGTCTAAGCCCTGTGATTTGGTGGGTGAAAATGAAATTCATTTAATATCACAAGAAAATTGTCTTCCACACAATGGTAAGACGCAAAAATAAAAATTCCATACAGTAGAGGTGTTGAGTTTGTCAAAAAGATTACTAGCTTAGTATAAATAAAAATTCCTTTGCTTCGTAATTGTTTTACCATTAGATGTTTCAACTTCACAGTGGAACCAAATCTTGAAATAATTCTTTCTAAAAATAAAAACAAAGACAAACACAAGTTTATTAGGCAAAAATGTAAGAGAGCAGTTAGAATGAAAAAAATCCACAGAAAAAAGAAAGCCAAATCTATAAATAGAAGAATTAGATCTGAAAATATTTCTGTTGTTTGACTTTCATTTTCCGGTTTATCAAACATAATAAAATACAACGGAGAGGAAATCTTAAAAAGTAGTAATTACGCCTACAAGCATAATCTTAACAATTACGACATCAAGCTTAAGAAATAATTCCCACCAAGCAAACAAAATAACACAGCAGATGCAAGCATCTAAGTTTACAGTAACACTTCTGAGAATGAGTGTTGTTTTAAAGAGTAACTAAAGTTTCAATAAATGATGTACGTTCCATATTCCAACATCAGAACACAATAACCATACAGTAGGTTCAAATGCAAAATTTTCTCAATTGTATATCATGTATAATAACTAATCAAGGCCCAAAAACCCACTAACATACCCAATTTAAATAAGTTTACATAAATCCAACTTAACCAAAATACTAATAGGTTGTATTTTGGTTAAGGTCTAGGACAAGATCAGCTCTTCACCCACATTATTGAGGGCATCACTTTAAAAAAAAAAAAGAGTTCATGTTGATGCTAGTGAACCAACAACAGATAGGAAATGAGTCACCTTATAATAAATTTATCATTATAAAAATATTTTTAAAAAATTCAATTCAATTACTTATACTTTCAACATTGCATTTCAATACAAAATAATAATAATAATAATAATAATAATAAAATAATCAAAACTCACAAACTAAAGTCAAAATATCAAAATCATTTGTCATCTTGATAAATTTTTCAATATTATTATCCATACCAAATGATTATTCCATCAATATCATATATCAACTGATGTATCAAGATGTCAGCCTATTTCGACATGTTGATATTAGTACTACAATGTTGGCCAACTTTGTCGCCAAATTCTTGAAACTGCTGGTAAAACTTTCTACCAAGAATAATAATCCAACACCAACATTACCAAATTACTTATTAGATCATATAAAATATTTCCTATTACCAACAAAATTTGCAGACTAAAGCAACCCCAGCTTTTCTATTCATGTTGATTGGAACATTAGAGTAAGGTATTCTAAATATGAAATTTACTCACTCTGCCTAAAAAAAATTATCCAACGGCAGCATAACCAGTGTCACCAAATAACTATTCATGTAAAAATATAATTAAAATGTGTATATACGTAATATGCACTCCCATTTACTTAATCAAAGAAAGTATCAGTTCCTTATTCAAGTTTTAATCATGTTATAAATCAATCCCACTCCCCCTCTTCCCTACAACTGGTTCAAACCCATAACTACTTTTACCAAACAACAGCATAATTGCAGAGTTTAATTGTCCCAACAAAATCACATGTCAGTATTCAAATATTTTATTGTGATGTTGAAAACAATTGCATGAAAGCTATAACAGTCAACATATATTACCATCAAGCAATTGGTTCTAACAACATCATGTTGAATTCTCCTAGTTAAATTAATTTTGAAAAAGACCTGTGCACATATCCATAAGCAACAATTAAGTGAAACAGAAAGCTATCTAGATTTGGAAATAGTAACTATTGACTTGCAAGCACTTACTAGTAACCATCTCTAAGACCATCGAATTTCTCTTGCCCTGCAGTATCCGAGCAATAAAATCGGATTTTCCCACAGTTTGTGAAGAAGTCTAAAGGGTGAACTTCGACACCAATGGTTGCTGTTTAAAACAAAAACAATAATTATCAAATAAACATGCATGCATGGTACTGAAAATAATCTGAACTCAATTAAAGGGGAAATTATCATGTCGCTTAGAATTGTAATTTTTCTCCTCCACATACAAAAATACAATCAAATAGAAGCAATTAAATTAAACAATCAAACCCAAGAAAGATCAGGTTTTTACTGATACACTTACATTCATACTTCTTCTCAAATTTGTCACGACCCACCCCCCGTACCCAAGGGTTAAGTATCGTGATGGCCAGTAACTGAGGTTACCTCCGGCCAATTCTTAAACAAATAAATAAACGCGAGCAGAAATAAGGGTACCAAAATAAGCAGTGGAGCTTCTATTTAATTAACTTGTCAGAGTTGAACTATCTCTACAAAGTGCTTCGTGCCTACCCCACGCGCTGACCTTGACATATCACCTGAAAGTGGTAAACAATTATAAACACATGGCAGAGTGAGACATATTATACTAAGAGTATAAGGGCATAAAATTCACCATGGATAATTATTGGCTAAACAGAGCTTGATATTAAAATACAGAATATATAATACAGAGATTAAATACGGAAATCATATACATAATCATAACCACAATACAGAACGGAACAGAACAGATGTATGGACTCAAGAGATGGCTCATACGTGAAAGATAAACTAAACAATGGCAATGGATCGAAATTCCCGTAAGGGTGTTTATCACGCAAGAAAATCAACAATCCGAGAACAAAATAAATAAGAAAGTTTTTATCATATTGAAGTGAATTTCAACTTCACTGCCATGGGTATTTATATACACAATGGCAACCTTTAGTAATGGTCACACCTGTTAAGATTGATCCATAATATCAACGGGTACCATGTTTCACTAGAACCTTTCACCAATGGTTGTGTCACTTGGAGTTTCAAATTCAAACATCCAACTTCTAAATTATTCTCGGTTTCTTGCAATAAGGTATATCACCACCTATGGAAAATGTTTGGATGTAATGAGCCATACCGAATTATGGTGTGATCACTTTTATTCCATCATCTCCCACTTGATCACAACATTATGATATTGGTGAGAAAACCTGAGTTAGGCATGTTTACCTTGGTACCAAAATTTTGCCTCATGCCAACTTTCATCTATGAAATTACCTCATAGATCAGCGTCTGATTGTGACTTGGCCATACGTGTGCACGTTTTTGCCACCAATCTGACCGCACCCGTACGAATGTGTTCTCTCACTGACAACACATTCCAGATGACTTCAATTCACTATATAACAAGTGAACGGCATCAATCTTCAGTGATGGGTTCATAGTCCATACCCAATCACCATTGACGACTTCAGCCGTACACATTTTTCATGTGTCGACCTGCACTGAAATTATTGTTAAGTACTTCCTTTAAGACCCATTCCTGAAGGTTTTCCTTAACACACCTTATCAATGACTTTTTGCTGATCAAGCAGACAATATCATCTATTTTGCACATTGCAAATTATGGACTTTATATCTCATGCTAACTATGATATCCGTACCTTGTCAGTTCCTTTATCTTGTTACCTGACCAAACACATGTTTCCATGTAAGATAGAGTCGCAAAACATCGGTTATCTAGGCGTCCCCAGAGTCATCTGACTATGCTCTTATATAAGTAGCTAAACCACCTAACTAGGTATTTTTCAATCCCATATTAGCTATATGTTCTCTGAATTTTTCCAGAGACAACCCTTTGGTCATAGAGCCAGCCACTATCTCTTCTGAGGGTATATAGTTGACTTTAATTTCATCTCTCTCCATTATGTCCTGAATATAGTGGTAACTAACATCAATATGTTTTCCCTTAGAGCTATTTGCTCCACTTTTTATTAATGAGATGGCAGACTGATTGTCACAAAACATACTGACCGATCTGACAGGTATACCTAATTATAAACTGTCAACAAATCGTTTTATCCAGACCGCATTACTAATGGCTGTGCTGCAAGCTATGTATTCAGCTTCCATAGTATACTTTGCAACACAACTCTATTTCTTACTTAACCAAGAAACAACTGTTCCACCTAACAAGAACACATAACCACTAGTAGATTTTCTATCATCTACATCTCCTGCAAAATCCGCATCAGTGTATCCTTTTATGTCTAGATCACACAAACCAAAACATAACTTAAAGTTTTTAGTGCCTTTTAAATACCTGAATATTCTTTTGACTGCTTGCCAATGTTCCTTACCTAGATTAGATTGAAACTGACTTACTAATCCGACTGCATGACAGATGTCAGGTCTAGTGCTTGTCATGGCATACATTAGGCTGCCTACTACCTGAGCATACGGAACATTTCTCATTTCCTCCATGTCAAACTTAGTTTGAGGACTTATACTTTTACTAAGACTTTGTCCCTTGCAAACAGGCGTACTTAAAGAATTACAGCAATCCATATTAAATCTTTTGAGTACCTTGTCTAGATATTTCTCTTGATCTAGATATAATAATTTTGAATTTCTATCTCTTGAAATTCTAATTTCTAGAACATAGGTTGCAAGACCCATGTCTTTCATTTCAAATCTAGATGTTAAGAAAGTTTTGGTTTTTATAATCATATGTGGACAATTTCCTGCTAACAATATGTCATCCACATATAAAGACAATATTGCTAACTTGTCATCATTTTTCCAAATATAAACACAGTGATCTAATGGACTTACAACATAGCCCATTTCTAAAATGGCTTGGTGGAATTTCAAGTACCATTGTCTTGAATATTGTTTAAGTTCATATAGAGATTTCTTCAACTTGTAAACTTTATCCTCGTTGCCTTGGTTCAGGAAACCGTCAAGTTGTATCATATAAATTTTCTCTTTTAATTCTCCATTGAGAAAAGCAGTTTTAACATCTAATTGATGCAATTCCAAATCCATCCTGGCTACTACCGCCATTAGAATCCTTATAGAGGCAAATTTTGCAACAGGAGAATACGTATCTACGAAGTCTATTCCAGGTTGTTAAGTTGATCCCTTGGCTACTAACCTGGCCTTGTATTTCTCCAAACTTCTATCTACTTTGAATTTCTTTCTAAGAACCCATTTGCAACCAATGGCTTTTCTTCCATTCGGAAGATCGGTTAATTCCCAAACATCATTTTTCTTGATCCAGTCAAGTTCTTCATTCATTGCCTCAAGCCATTGTGTAGCATCACTGCTACTCATTGCTTCATTATAACTAGTAGGATCATCTACTAAGTTATTAAGTTTTTCAACTTGAAAAATATAATGATCTTTCAAAACCGTAGATGGACGTCTTGCTCTCTTACTCCCACTTATCTCAAAATTCGAAGCAGGTAAAACTACGTCAGGTAATTTGCGTTTGCTCCCACTATTAGATGGTTCGGTGAGAATATGTGAACTGTGTGACAAAGAAGGAAAAGAAGAATCCTGAGATATTTCAAAGAGCAATTCAATCTGTTCAATTGGAGTAACAAGATCAGTGGATTCAAGAAAAATAGCATCTCGACTTTCTATCAATCCACGTTTGGGATGGTAAAAATGATAACCACTCCCATTTTCGACATAACCAATAAACTTGCATTCCCAAGTTTTGCTTCCCAATTTATCCCTTAAAGGTTTGGGAATAAGTGCATGTGCCTTACATCCCCAAACTTTGAGATTTTGAACATTAGGTTTAGTTCCATGCCAGCATTCGTAAGGAGTTAGAGGTTTGGCTTTTGTTTTGACTCTATTTAAGATGTATGCAGCGGTGGACAAGGCTTCCCCCAAAAAATGAATAGGAAGATCAGCATGAGCCATCATAGATCTTGTCATTTCCATGAGAGTACGATTTTGTCTTTCTGCGACCCTATTTTGTTGTGGTGTATATGGCATTGTAAACAAATGTTTTATGTCATTCTCCTTGCAGAAAGAATCCATAGCTTCATATTCACCACATCGATCATTATTCAAGTGTTTAATGGATCGACCAAGTTGCTTTTCTACCTCTAATTTATATTCCTTAAACTTTTCAATTGCTTCTGATTTATGTTTAAGAAGGTAGATATGTCCATATCTTGAATAATCATCAGTGAAAGTAATAAAGTATTCCATGCCTCGATGAGTTTTAGTTCTTAAAGGCCCACAAATGTCCGAATGAATTATTTTAAATAATTCTGATGATTTCCAATGTTTAAAAAATGGCTTGCTAGTCATTTTACCTTTGATACATGGTTCACATATATCAAAATCATCATAACATACTTTAGGCAATAAGCCACTTTTAAACATTCGAGACATTTTATTTTTATTAATGTGACCTAACCTTAAATGCCACAAATAAGAACTATTATTAGTAGAAAAATGCAAATAATCAGAAATACATACTTTATTATCAATAGGAAGAGAGTACATGTCATTTACTCTTACACCTTTCACTGATACACTTCCTTTCTTAATCAATACTGTGTGAAACCTAAAAGTAATCTCAAAACCTTTTTGTGTTAACACCGGAACTGAAATTAAATTTCGCCGAATGTTGGGTACATAAACCACATCATGAAGCATAATAGAAGTTCCATCAATAGAGAATTGACAATTGCCGATGCCTAAAACATCACTATAGGAGTTGTTGCCCATGTAGATTCTGTGTTCACCAACCTTCTTTTCAGTAAACGCCACGACCATGTCTTTATTTTGCACAATATGCCTAGTTGCAGCAGAATCAATCCACTATGAATTTGATGAAGGTTCAAGCACCATTGCTTCAAAAACTGTCATGGCAACAGGATTATGCTCCTTTGTCTGCTTCTTCTGAGGACAATTGGCTTTGATATGACCTTTTTGACCGCACTTGTAACATGGGCCAATTTGATAATTGTGATGTTGTTATTTTTGCCATTCCTGTGGTTTCTTCCATACTTTCTGAAATCCCTTATTCCATTTTTTCTTGAAAAAAGTCATCTTTTTCTTGTTAAATGAAGTGTGGGTATTATTCTGTGGTTGTGGTGAAGATTGTGCCATCAACAAATTAGAAGGCAATCCTTCTTTACACCTGCGCTTCATTCTTTCTTCTTCCAAAACTAAGAGTACAGGCAATGTTACCATTGAAATCTCTCGTCCGCTATGAGTTAGAGATATGATAACATGATCCCAAGACAATGGAAGACTATTATGTATGGTTGTTACTTACATTTTGTCCGACAAAGAGTAATTAGCGTTGGATAATTCTTTAGCAATTAATTCCATTTGATTAACATGATCACCAACACTATCATTATCACTCATACGAGTGTTATTATATTTGTCCAAGAGCAATTGAATTTGAGTATCCGATCGAACTCCATACTTACTTTCTAGTGCTTCCATTAGTCGTCTGGCAGTTGCATGTTCTTTAAAGAGCAGAATTATGTTATCTTTCATATTATGTAACATAGTTGTCTTTGCCATTGCATCATCTTCTATTCATTTATTTTGGAACCAATTTGAATAATCATCTGGTTTAGAAGTGGATAAAGTATGCAATGTTTTCTCATGTGTAAGAAGATAAGAAATGTGGCGTTTCCATACTCGGAAATTATTTCCATTAAGCATCTCGATTCTCGAAGAATCCATTGTATTTTTAATAGCCATATTAAAAACAAAATGTGTTACTATGAAAATTCAAATGTGAATATTACAATACTAAACTAAAAATAAAAATAAGCAAAATTAAAAACAACAACAATAAGAAAAAGCCTTGTAGTTGTTGAATCAACCCCTATGATAAAAATAATGTGAAGGAATAGAACGGTATTGTTGCCTTGGGTAATAAGAATGATGAAAACCCAAAGGCCTAGTAAACCTAATACTTTGCTTATGAGTATTGTAATAATAGTTACGAGCCCAAGGAACACAATGGTGCCTTTTAAACAATGTTTCTTTGGATGTTTTCCTTGGTAACACCCTTGGATAGCCTCCTCCTTGAATTTTGTTTTCAGAAAATTTAGAACAAGTACCCACAGAAAAATTCTTAGCAAAATTCTAAAAATTTTGGCTTTTGAATGACTTAAAACGGCCTTGAAATGAGCGAGAATGAGCCGAAAAACCCCTTGAGCCAATCTGCCGGTTCAATGTTGTGGCTGAACCGGCTTGAACCGCTGGTCAACGCGCAGGTCAGAATGCGGGTCGGGCTAAGCAGACGGACGCGGGTTCGGGTGCGGTGTGCGGGGCGCTAGGGTGAAGCGCGGAGCTGGATGCACACTAGGCTGCTGCGTTGGGCTGCTTGGCTGGGCTGCGCACTAGGCTAGCTCTGCGCACTGGACTGGCTGGGTCGCGGACCTGGGCTGGTCTGCGCGCTGGGTTGGCTGTGCCTGGCTGTGGGCTGCACCTGGGCTAATGGGCTGAACAAAATTCTTTTTAATTTTTAGGCCCAAAGGAATTGATTTCCTAGCAGTAACTCTGATTTTTGGCCCTTTTATTTTAAGCCCAACCGATTGAACTTTTGAATTCAACCCAAGAGAATTTAAATTCAATTCAGACTCTGCAATGGCTCCAAAAGAATTATTCCGGTCGTCTTCTTCAGCAATTGGAGTTGGAGACCACAGACTAAAATTCGAATTTTGAGGATCAAATCTTCGCCGTTTTTCACAACGAATTTCACTGTTGTGATCAAAATTTTGAGAAGAACAAGATGGTGCCAATTTAGAGATGCAATTTGAACCAAAAAATATTTTATAAAATTGTTTCCAACGGTACAATTCGGCCTCACTTTCGGCAAGGTTCGGAACAATAGCACCACCAACGGTTATTTTCCTTGGATAGTTTTCTGGGAATACAACACGTTGGTGATGATTAAATAAACAAACGGAATTAACCAAAGCCGAAGATTGATGATCGATTGTACTCTGAATTTTCGGTAAAAACTTTTCAGAAAATTTACGTTCTTCCAGACTGTAATTTGACATCTGCGATTATGTGTACAAACCCGCTCTGATACCACTGAAAGATAAACTAAACAATGGCAATGGATCAAAGTTCCCGTAAGGGTGTTTATCACGCAAGAAAATCAACAATCCGAGAACAAAATAAATAAGAAAGTTTTTACCATATTGAAGTGAATTTCAACTTCACTGCCATGGGTATTTATATACACAATGGCAACCTTTGGTAATGGTCACACCTGTTAAGATTGATCCATAATATCAACGGGTACCATGTTTTACTAGAACCTTTCACCAATGGTTGTGTCACTTGGAGTTTCAAATTCAAACATCCAACTTCTAGATTATTCTCGGTTTCTTGCGGGAAGGTATATCACCACCTATGGAAAATTTTTGGATGTAATGAGCCACACCGAATTATGGTGTGATCATTTTTATTCCATCAATACGAACTCTAGAGGTGGCTCCCACCATAGAGTAGCACTTAGTTCCGTATAGCACTTTGCTCCACACCAGAAGTCATAACCACGGTACAGAACCGGACAAATGTATGGACTCAAGAGGTGGCTTGTACGAACTCTAGAGGTGGCTCCCACCATAGTGTAGCATTTAGCTCCGTACAGCACTTTGCTCCACACCAGAAATCAGAGGGTCAATGGATTCATGACAGACAGAGGGTCACAAAGTGACTAATCAGAGGGCCGATGATTATTTAAGTCCCCCAAGGCGTGGGACTCATGTGGTGGTACTTACGAAACATAATTGTATATAAGGTTATAGTCAAATATTCTTTAAAATATAAACAAACATATCCATGGGTTTCCTTTTAACAAATAAGGTTTAGAAAATAATCCACGTAATTGGAATATTAATATAATTTATAATACTTTATAAAACATAACTTGTATAAAATAAATATGGTAAGTCAAAACATACGTAAAATTTATTATGGTGACTCAAGGTATAATATAACTCACCTTAACTTTAATTCATCACTCTTTCATTCTACTACCAAAGACCTGTTTAGCTTCCATATTTTTTTCCTCCATTTTCTTCCTTTCTTTCTCCTTCCTTTCTCTCATTTCTTTCTTTTTTTTTCTCTTCCTTTTCTTTCTTATTCTTCACCCCAGCAAATCCTCTCTTTTATAGAGAGATTGCTGTGGCCACCAAGCCAAGTTGCCACGTGTCGCCTTTCTATTAATCTCCATTAATTTAAGCTTATCCAAACTTAACTTAATTATAAATATTATATTTTGATCCTTTTTGATCTCTAAATTCTTAATCATTATATCATTTTATAAAATTACACATAATAATACAAAATAAATTATATATTTTCTTAACTGTGATTAAATAATATTAGTATAAATTGTACAGAATAATTAAAAATCTGGGTTGTTACAAAATTCAGCAATGAGATGGCTCTTCACAAAAGTTGTTTTCCCTACATCATTCAAACATATTCAGCAACGAGAACCAAAATTCATCAAGCAACCTACTGTTCAACTTTGTGCACGTGAAATAGTTCAAATCAAACCTTTCTTTGAAAAACTAAGGATGTGTTTGGCTTCAATATTGAAAACTGTTTTCTATACTGTTCTTCCTAACAAGAAAAAAAATAAGCAACACAAACAAAACTCAGTTGGCAAACTATTTTCAGGATTTTTCTTTTCTTTTCTTTTCTTTTCTTTTCTTTTTTGAAACACCTATTTTTGGGAAACAATTGTTTATTGCTTTCCAAATTCTCAAAAAACGGATTCATAAAAACTAAAAAAACATATGAAAACAAGCGTATTCTTGAAATTCTCATTCTCTTATTTTTTGAAAACATGAATAACAAAAATGACAAATGAAAACAAAAAAAAAGTGAAAATGAAACCAAACAATCCCTAAACATACTCTTGGACTCACTTCAGCTCTGAGGGAAAAAAATGAGCTAAAGAATCACAACATGCTCATCTTTCCTCAGTGCCAAACAATTCTTATATCCTCAAGCTTGACAAACATTTAAAGAAATAATTTTTTCAATATTACAAAACCAAAAAAATAATAATAATAATTAAAAAAATTTCAAAAAGTAAAAATAAAAAATAAATACCAGTTCCTCCATCACCAACAATGACAAGCTTAAAGCTCAGGTAATCAACAGTTTGTTGGTTCAGCAAAGCCTACAAACACGAAAAACTACAAAATCAGCGTCTCAAATATAAACCCAAAACTCCATTCTTAATAAAAATCTTCAAATGATTTTTATTTTTATTTTTTTGAAGTGTAATTTTTTACATGAAAATGAACAAATCGTAATCCATTGAGAGCAGAAATTATAAGTTGAAAAACCCTAGAGTCTAACCACACCCAAATCAAACAATAACGGGATCGAAGAGATTACTAGCCCGCTGTTGTCGCACGCTGCTTGATGTCGTCTTACCTTACTCGCTGCCGTCACTTGACATTGTCGATTCGATGCTCATCATTGTCTGCCGTTGCTCACAGTCGAGAGAGAGAGAGAGAGAGAGAGAGAGAGAGAGAGAATCGCAAAAAGAGATGGGGATTTTTGATAGGGTTTTTGGTTCAAAAGATTTGGGATTTTTGGTTGAAAGGGGAAAAACGAGCGCTAAGGGAAAGAAAAAAAAAAAAACTGAGCGCATTTTGGGTTTTTTTTTTTTTTTTGTGACGTCAAGTTTCACCGTCACAAATGAAAATTTAAACAATAAAACGACGTCGTTTAACTAATTTTTTTTATTTGCAACAGGGGGATTGTTGTTGTAAAAAAACTCATTTTTTGCCAAAAATCTCTGTGTCCGTTTTGTTGCGCAATGAGAGCCAAGGAGAAAAAGAAATAGAAAAAGAGAGAAAAAAAAAGATGATTTGTGAGAGATAAATAAAGAGAGAGAGAGAGAGAGAGAAAGAGAGTGAAACAAATGAACGAGAGAGATATAGAGAGAGACATAGAAATAGAGAGATGAGAAAGATAGAGAAGAGAGATGAGTGAGAGAGATAGAGAAGAGAGATGACTGAAAGAGGGAGAGAAGAGAGATGAGCGAGAGACACAGAGAGAGAGAGAGAGAGAGAGACTTATTTCATTTTTTGACTTTTTCCTTTTTCAACAACGATGGGCTAAGAGAAAGAGATAAGTGTGATTGAGAGAAATGAGCGATTGAGAGAGAATAGAGATAAGTGAGAAAGAGAGAGAGAAATAGAGCAAAAAAGATAAACAAGAGACATATATAGAGAAAGAGAGAGAGAAAAAAAGAGCAAGAGAGATAGAGAGCGAAGAGAGATGAGAGAGCTAGAGAGAAGAGTGATGAGTGAGAGAGAGAGATGAGAGATAGAGAGAGAGAAAAGGGAGATGAGCGAGAGAAAGAGAGAGAGAGAGACCCATTTCATTTTTTGACTTTTTCCTCTTTCGACAACAATGGGCTAAGAGAAAGAGATAAGCGATTAAGAGAAATAAGAGATGATTGATTGAAAGAGAAGAGAGATGAAAGAAAGAGAGAGAGAAAAAAAAGAGATCGATAAATCAAGAGGGAGATCGGTAAATCGAAAAGAAATGAGAGAGAGAGTAAGCAACACGAACACAGTGGGGAGAGAGAGAGAGATAGATAAAGAGTGATGAGGGAGAAAGAGAGAAAGAGAAAGAAAGAAAGATGAAATAAAAACAGAGAGACAGGAAATGAAAAAATGGGTGAAAAGAGAAATGTTATATCAAAACAGTATCATTTTTTTTTTTTTAAATTTTTTGTTTGCGACAGCACCTATTACCATCGCAAAAAACTCTCTTATTTGTGACTACAGTTCATGCCGTTGCAAAAAATATATTTATTTGTGACAGCAAGGGTTGTCGTCGCAAAAAACGCGCATTATTTGCGACTGCAATTGTTACCGTCGCAAAAAACTTACTTTTTTGTGACAGGAAGTGGTGTCGTTGCTGAAACTCGATTTATTGGCGACGGCAAGTAAAACTCACTTTTTGCGACGGTAAGTGGTGCCGTCGCAAATGCTTCCGTGTTATATGCCCTATTTTCTTGTAGTGTCTTTTATTTTTTAATTTTATTAATCAAATTCATTTTTTGTACCAGGTATTGTTTGTAAGACACAATTTTAAAATCAAAGTCATATTTTCAAACTACAATATTCAAATAGTTAAAATAACAAGCCCATAAGTTTATGTATAATTACACTAACTTTCCTTTTAGTAAAATTAAAGAGACAAATACAATTTAATGCAAAATATATGACAATATCTATATGTGAAAGGTATAATTCTTCTCCATAAGGAAAGTGAGATAACGTGTTCCTTCTTTTGTTCTGTTAAGAGAAACCAAAATTTCAGTGATCACCCCCAACCAGTGTTGGTTAGAAGGACCATTTGTCAGTTAAGTCAGAATACTGATCAGTCATATTTAACTTTTATATTTAATTGAGGGTTACTCATGTTACCTTTGGTCCGTTATCTTTATTTTACCTGCTTCACCTTTTATAGTTTTACTGACTTGAATCCCATTCGTTTGATCAATGTTTGATCCAAGGGTTTGCCCCATTTCTGGATCTGATCGGGCAAGTGGTCAAGTTGTCTTTGCATTTGATCATTAGATCATTCTCTTATGGACAGCTTAGATTGTGTTAGATACTAGGGGGCAACTTGACAAGAGTTGTGTTCGTCGGATCAAGTTAATCAGACAGACTTACTGTCCAGTAGATCTGATCTATACTTCTATATTTGTTGTCTTGATGTTTCCAATGTTGAATGACGTTTTTCTTATATTATGCGAATCTCCTTCTAAAAGGAGATCTTTACTCTTCATTGCTCCTTACACTTCTAGCCACACGCCCTTGTACTACCAGTTATTTCTAATGGGATCTGGACTCTCATTTATGTTTCACTTTGCACTTGTGAAAACTAGATCATAAGATCGGGAGTCTAAATTGTTAGACCTGCTCAGTAACCCCGAAAAGGCATCCCACAACGCTCCGTCCCTTTTTCCCAATCCAATACATAACTACAATTATAACAAGTAACGAAATATAATATTCAAGTAAACAAGCAAAGGATTACAAGTTAGACATTAGTAATCTAGAAATCCCCCAAAGAGGTTTCAGTCTTCCAACCGCAATAATTGGACTCGGATTATTCGATATGCCCCATCTTTTGTTACTTTACAAACCTTACATCAGATACCTACAATGGTTACGTACCGTGTAGCGCCAACCGTGGACCTCAAAAAGATGGTAAAATAAGAGTCTTGTCCATAACCTCCTCCAACCTTATTACAACAAAACCACCTAGGGTCCAAATACAACCGATCAATTCAAGGATTCCGAAACAACCACTTGCACAAGAATTTACTTTTAATAGGAACCACGTCCCACCAACCAAAACACAAAATTATCACAATCATTATCTGTAAAATTATTCAAGTGATCGAAAACCCATTATCACATGTATTAAATTTCCCCATTAATTTACATGCTTTAGTCAATTTTAGCACAAGCAATTGAAATAATAAATTCTACACAAATATGAACATCCCATAGCAAAATTTAAAGGATTACAGCCACAATAATATGTAGATGACATGATAAGATTTAAACAAACAATAAGGAACATATTCAAGTAACTAAGAACATCAAACCATTAAATAAGCAAATATCCAGATTTGGTTTAGTTTTAATATCACAATTAAAGAGGCATTTTCAGATTTTTTTCCAAACTCAGACTTCCTAGCGTTCACAGAGAATTTTATCTAGTCTCCAGATCAATTTTTGGAAGTAGGTTAGCTTTCCTAGATTTTTAGTTATTTAATAAATACTCCAGCGGTGTCTAGATTCATTGATTGTTATGAAAATCAGATTTTCTCTTAAACCACTCGCTCTTTTTCAATGAAATAATCTTTTCTTGTAAGGTAGCATTTTAAGGAACGTTTTGATATAAAAAGGAGGTTAAGGGATTTTTTTAGAATTTTTGAAAGTGGACTGAAAATACCGGTCATAAGTGCACAAAACTTGAAATAGAAAGAGTAATAGAAAAATGAGGCAACCATGGGTAATTTTTCACTTCTTTTACGATGAAAACATGCTAAATAATATATTAATAAATCAGATTTTCAGATTGAAGGTATGCATTTGGAAATAATGTAAGAAATGAGTAGAAAAAGATAGTTTTGTTCCATTTTAAGAGAGAATACATGCAAGGTGGTAATCAAGGCTCAACTCTTCTTATTTAAACACATGAACATTGTATATACAAATCTGAAAATAATATTCTAAGCCTCTAATATCAAGTATTTGAAAGAGAAAAATAACATAATGGATTGTGCCACAGCTTACTTGTTTGTCTAGAAGGATTGTTTGTGCAAGATTGCTCACTTTCCTCCTCCTCTCAAAGCTCACACTTTCTTTTCTCTTTCTCTCCCTTTAGCTGAAATTATATTTGTGTGCATGTGTTTGATGTGCAAAAGTGTTGAAGGAGGTAGTGCATTTATAGGAAAAAATGATAAAAGGTTCAAAATGTCCCTTGGTTGGAATTAAATGGAATGAGCTTGTATTTAGTTGAATTGTAATGGAATGAGGGTGGATTAGAAGGGTTAAGTGTGATTTAGTTAGACTTAAACCTAGTTTAGTTGGTTTAGAACTAAGTTGGTACATTGATACAAGACAAACTTTCTTAATTTAGGAGTCCTTGGTCAAATTCATCCATGAATTCATGCTTGATGCTCCCAAATGTACATTAATTTACATATATAGGGGTGGCTGGCCATGTGGAAGGGATTTTGAGGGATTTTTCTGTTTATTTTGTGTACAAATTCACATATATAATGTAAATATTTTGTGTACAAAAAAATTTAATAAGAAAAGGTACAACTATGTATATATATAAGTACTTGAATTGGGGTTAAAGTGAAATTCTAATAAAGTGTGAGGACCTAGGCTCAATTTGTGAATTAGAATACCTATTTTAAGTTTAGAATTAATTAAAATAGTGATAGGAAAAATATTTCGATTTTTGTTACTTTGTATTGAATTAAAAGGTGAATAATCGAATGAAATTGATGAAAACTATAAATTAGGGTTTTGAATGATCAATCTATAATTAGAAAGTTAATTAATCAATATTAGAGTGTTAGAAATGATCACTAAGTTATCGGGGTCAAGTAGGGTTTTCATGATTTCATTCGGAATGCGTTTCCGGTTCTAGGGTTAAATTTGCGATAAGGTAAAAATTTAGTGTCTCAATTGAAATAATCTCAAGGTTTGGGTTTCAAAAGAAATTACAAAAATTGGTGTCTTTGCAACGTATCTCCCTTAAATAGATTTCATCCTCGAAATTTAAGCCATTCCTCAGGCCCTGAAAAGTTGTGGATAATTTGCCTGTATTGCATATCACATTTCTAGGTAAATTTTTGCCAACGTAATTTAATCATCCGGATCTTCTTCTATTAAGTTCTTATCTCTTCTGTCCAGAGCCACCACCAGTTTCATTCTAATAGTTGTGTTTTGAATTAAATTTCTTCTCAATCAATGATGTATGGGGTGAGTCGATCTTATGTGGTTCTTAAAAATTTCGAGCTGCTCATTGTATGATGTTGCATGAAGGCCCATATTGCCAATTTTATGACATAATGGTCCACATACTTGTTAAGGATTAATCTTATTGACCCTCTGGCAGGTTGCTGATGTCATTGTGTTTGTCGATTTATGGAAATTAGCCTATCCCCGTAAACAATAACAGCATTCCATTGGATGGGTAACTCTTTGCATAATTGTTTCAGATTTGAGTCAATATTTATCCCTTCACACTGTGATTAATAAATCACTAATAAATAATAAAAAAAGAGATATTAAGATAGTTAAAATCATATATATGCAAATGTTATATGATAAGAGAAATAGCACTTCGGTGGTAATGTTAACAAATATTATCACTTTCACGAAAAAGTTTATACATTTATTTTTTAATGTTGCAAAGTTTTTTTATTAATTTAAAAATATTTTTCTTAATTTCGCCTTTAATGATAGCTCCCCTATGATAAAAAAAGTAATAATAAAAGTGAGGTGTGTTAAAAGTATTTATTAGTTTAAGTAGGCATTACCATAGAGATGTTAAACCATGTTAAAATATACTTTTAGTAAAAGTGAACTCCACTTGAATGTATAAAATTTATGGAAAATGATTTGTCCCCCTAATTCCACCCCCCTGAATCCCCCGAAAAACAGATGGAGAAGAGAAAGAGGGAGAAAGAAGAGAGGAGAAGAGAAAGAGGGAGAAAGAGAGAGGAGAGGAGAGAGGGAAACAGAGAGACACAGAGCCCCCTCCATTCCGGCCCCTCCATTCCGCAGCTCGCCGATCGTCGTCCCAGCTCACCGATCGTCGTCCCAGCTTTGCCTCCGCCGATCGTCGTCCCAGCTCTGCCTTCTTCTCTTCTTCTTTCTTCTTCTCTTCTTTCTTTCTTTTGCTTTCTTCTTCTTTCTTCGTCTTTTTCTGATTTTCTGATCGGAAAAAAAAAAAAAAAAAATTCAAACGACGAAACAACGTCGTTTCGTCAATTAGGGGATTCGGGGGGGCTGAATTCGAGCTCTGTAGCACGGTCCAAAACTTATACATATGTGAATGTGACATGCTATTATTATCACATCAATCTCCTCTTCCCACTTATTAGTTTGCCCACCATCGCTCATCCTTAGTTTAATTACTAACATCTTTTACAACAATATTAGGTGGCCCAAAAAATCATGATCCGAATGGCTCGAAACACATAAAACAACGTCGTTTTGAGTATAAAACGATGTCATTTTGACACATTCGAGCCATTCAAACCACAAAAATTTAAGCCACCAAACATTTTCCCATCTTTTAACATATGCAAGCATCCATTGCGGTTTGAGAAAAATAAAATAAAATAGATGCTAACATTTGACAGTAAGATGTATTAGTTTTTTTTTTTAATGGGTGTTCGGTTAATAAATTTAATTATATATATATATATTTTTTTGTCTGGAGGTTCAGGCGTTGAACACATTGTCTATAAGGATAAACTCATGTAAAAAGACCAAACTACTTCTCCATTTCCCGACACACGTTGATTTTGGGGCAATTTGGAAAGTTAGCTTTTAGCTTTTAACCCATTTTTAATCACATCACCTCCCGTATTTTTTACACATAAAAAGACAAAAAAACCAAAAAAAAAAAACTAAAAAATTAACTTTTAACCAACTTCCCAAATCGCCCTTTTATCTCATATCTCACTTTCTCCTATATCTTGTATCTCACCCTCTCTTTCTTCCATCACCCTCTCTCTCGCCCTCTCTTTCATTTCACCACCATCATTCATGTGATCGGCAACCTTCATGGGTTTTTAGGCAGATGTGGACTCACCAGCGACTAGTTGACGGTCTCCCCGCCACCATCCCCACAGCAACGCCGTTGATGCTGCAAATATGGTCACAATGATGACCTCCTCCACCTCCAGTCCTCCATGGCTCTAGATTTGGTTCGTCAAATCCCTAGATCTACAACAAGAGAAAATCCTCTCTCTCTCTCTCTCTCTCTCTCTCTTCATCCACCTCTATTTTGTCATCCACTCTGACTGTCAGTACAATCGTCGCCGTTAATTCAACAACAATTTCCACCGCCACAGACGGCCATTCATCTTCATCATCATTGCTGATTTGATTTCTATCTCGTCTCTTTTTCTCTTATCTTCTCTCTTCATATTCTTTTCTATTTTTTCACCACGACGATCTCGCCACCATAGTGCCTCGATTGCGTGACGATGAGACCCGAAGATGGAACAATGGAGGCCAACAGAGTTAGAGATGGAAAAATGGTATTGTTGCCGGAGGTGAACACATATCTACTCTCCAGCTATACCTTCAGAACGAAAGATGTTGTAGACACCCCATTTTTGACCGACCTTAAGACTCAGACGTCACCGATTGAGCGCTCGGTGATGTTGCATATTGTGCTCGTTCAGAAGTCTCAGAGTCGCGGCCGTGAGCCCTGCCTCCGGACTTTCGAACCCTCTTCTGTGCCTTGCCTCGGTTTGCGAACCAGGCTCGGTTTTCTCTGTTTTCTCTTCCTGAGGGGGGAGAGTCCAGTAGACCATCTCTCAGTGGCCGTGGGCTACATTTCGTGCCCGTAGGCCATTTTGCCCATTTCGGAGCCCGGTTCCCGGTTTTCGGAGCCGTCAGGCCGTGTGCCTCGGTTCGGGACCGCCTAACCATCTCCGATTCCTCCGGTTTTTGGCATGCATCTCATTTACTCCCTTTCAAGGGATACTGGGGTCTTAGATACCCACTTCGTGGCCAAACACCACTTTCGGTGCTTAACGGCCAGTTTTCGGGACCCCGAACTACGTGTTTTGGCCCCCGAGCATTCGTTTTGCATTGTTTTTTGTTCATTTTTGGCAGGTACCTCTGTTTTATCGCCAGGAAGATCACTGAAGGGTGGGAGGACAGTAATTGTCTCAAACAACCAGTTATGCTCCTCCGGCGCCTCCCGGCGCCCGTTTTTCTCACTTCCGGGCTAATGTTGAACACCCTAGGGCCATTTTCTTCGAGCCAAAACCACATATTTGTGTTGTACACACATGGGAGGACCCTAAAAACACATGGCCAGACAGTAATTCTCATTGACCCTTTTGAACCCCTCCTAAAAATGGCTTGTTCTCTCTCCTGTTTTAGAGTTGCCAATTTTGAACCACATGGCTGTGTTGAGGGCACATGGGAGGACACCAATATGTAGTGGTCGGCCACTAAATCCATTTGACCCTTTTGACCCCTAGCTGGCCGGCCATAGGGGGTGGCTGGCCGGCCACCTGTAACAAAAATGGCTGGCCGGCCATGTTCCTTGGAATGTGTGCATTCCAACTGTGCCTTGGTTTTCTCCCAAAAATATCTCTATCTGGGGGACCCTTGTGGAGGGAAATAAGGGCTCATTTCCCTCCACTTTTGCCTTGATTCCTCTCTCCCTCTCTTGCACACATTAGTGTCCTCCCAACTCAAGAGAAGAAGCTACAAGTGTTGATTGGAGCATATACATACATACAACTCCATTTTCTTCAAGTTTTGAGGCCATTTCTTCATCATCTCCAAGCCCTATCATCACAACTCCATTCCAGCAGCTAAGAGAGCTTTCCAGCAGCTAGGAGGCATCCATTCTTCAAGCAAAAGGGAGCCAAGACTTGTCTACAAGGGTAAGGCTCCATTTCTCTCTTTTGCAGCACTTTCTTGCCTCATTTCTTAAGCCTATTTGCTTATTGTTTTGGGCTCCGACCTTAACTGAAACTAGGTCTATTTTGAGCTATTCTTCATGTTTGTTCAAGGGCTCAACCCTGTTTGAGCCCTCCATCTACCACTTGCTTCAATATCATCTTGTATGCCATTATTTTGCATTGAATATTTGGCCTATATGTGATCTGTTTTGGAGCATTTCATGAACTGTGAGTAGGCTTATTTTGGATCCCTCTACAACATTGTAGAAGGGATCAACTTTGTTGGGGGTCTCCATGTTATACTTGTCATTATACCCCTCTTTGACCCCCATTTTTGCATGCTTTGTTAAGCCTATCTAGATTCTGTTTTCGGCCATCATCAGGTATGGAAAGAGTCATATTTTGATTTTCTTGACATATTTCATTAAGGGTCTTAGGCTGTTTGGTGAATTCTTGGTATACCTCTCTTTATAGCCCTCTTTTGGCTCATATTTTGCATGCTATGTTGAGCATATCTACATACTGTTTTGGGGGTTGTCATCTACTGTAAATATTCATATTTTTGGTCCCTCTTCAGTGTTGTAGAACTGTATTTTTCAGTTTGAGCATTGCGTATACCACTTACTTCATTATTTCCCCTTTTTCCCCCATTTTTGCATGCTGTTTTTGCCCCATCTATGATTGTTGTTTGGCCATGCTTTGTACTGGAAAAATTCTAGTTTAGGGACTGCCTAGCATCTGTCTTTACACTTCGTGTCCATATTGTGCATGTTTGGCATAGCTGCAAGTCATTTGGAGTACTCAGCATAGCATTTCGGGCATCGGGTGTAATTTTGCCATAATTCGGGGGCTGTTTTTGCATCATTTTGGCTGCTGAAATTTGCATTTTCCATATGCCATATGCCACGTCTCATTTCGTATGTCATTATGTGCCTTAGGGCCATTGCCTCGGTTTGCGTGCCCATGTGCACGTATTTCGAGGCACTTCTTTTTTATCCGACGGCCTCTTATGTGAGTGTGGCTGAGGCTCACTCATGTTAGTGTAAGTCCATTTTGCATTCTGTATGTCATTTTAGCATCATTGCATTCCGTATGCCATTGCCTCGGTATGCGTGCCATTGCCTCGGTATGTGTGCCCGTGGGCACGCATTTCGAGACATCTCATTTTAGTCTCATTGTACATCATATTTCAGGCCATCTCATGCCTTTACGTCATTGCCTCATTTTGTGTGCCCGTGTGCACGCATTTCGAGGCACTTCATTTTCATCTCATCGGCTTCTTATGTGAGAGTGACTGAGGCTCTCTCATGTTAGTGTAGGTCCAATTTGCATCACGTATTGCCATTTCATGCCTTAGGGCCATTGCTTCGGTTTGCGTGCCTGTGTGCACGCATTTCGAGGCATGCTATTCCATAATATTGCGTATGTTAGGATTGTATCTTAGTTGCATTTCATGCATATCATGCATATTGCACGGGAAACGAGGCACGTTTCACACCCTGAGTGACGGAACGAGTCTCAATTCCCAAGTCACCGACACTCCGGATTACCCATGATGGAGTTAGGTTTTGTTGTAGCATTCATATGCATCCATCCTATATTGAGTTGTGCAATTCGGCTCCTCGGTCATCATGCATCGAGATGCGTGATTGGTGGCACGAGGATCGAGGCATGCATATATTTGTGAAATACATTGCTATGCCCCTTTCCTGCTCTCTGTTACAGCAAAATGAAGAATCAGCAACTTTCGGAGTCTGGCACGCATTTCGAGAAACATTGCAAACAGAGGCTAATTGGGGCATCCCAGTGGATTTCCGCGCAAGGCAGCCCAAACATACATCGTTCATCAGAAGCAAGGCAGTCCCTGGCTTGCATGCCAGTTTACAGCTTTCTTAGTTAATTCGTTAATTAATTAGGAATTTGTACATTATTTGGGACTGTATTATTTTGGACTGTAATATTCTTTTATTCGGACTGTATATTTATTCGGACCCTCTGCGCGAGGGCATAATTGTAATAAGTGTGGGTGTGTGTGATGTATG
Organism: Camellia granthamiana; assembly: GCA_036172215.1. Taxonomy (NCBI): domain Eukaryota; kingdom Viridiplantae; phylum Streptophyta; class Magnoliopsida; order Ericales; family Theaceae; genus Camellia; species Camellia granthamiana. The sequence goes on from CM069915.1 coordinate 15,626,486, forward strand.
TCTTCCAACCCCACGTCTTTCTCCCTTTTATTTACCTGCTTACAATGGTTAGATATAGGGCATATTTCAATTAGCATACAGTATGACAGCATGTTTGCATCATTCATCTGTTTTGCATGCACCGGGCTCGGCGCATCATACAAACTGCATTTGTATTTCAATTCTAAATTGAATACGTGTTAGTTGTAGCATCATCATATGCCATGTTTAGAATAGCCGAGCCTACTATAATTTGCATTTTTGCATGTGTTGCATTAGGCATTTCTGTATACTTAGGATCATGCATGATTTCTAATCAGCTTTTGTTTTGGCTTGGAGTACTCGGTAAGTTTTATGCTTTAGCATCCTTGCATGCGTGTGAGTGTTGCCATGAATAGCATGCTTGCCATGAGGCTATTTGCTTATATGATATAACTGCCTGAATGCCTGTGGGCGGAGGTTGTGTTATTTGGATTGGGACAATTCATCAAATGTTTGTTTTAAGCCCACTAGATAGTGGCAACACCATGTTTTCTAAGCCCACCCGAGGGTGGCAAAATCTGCATCTTAAACCTACCTGCGGGTAGCAAACCATCTTTCAAAAACAAACATGAAATGTTTTGTTCCAATTCAGACGACTCAGTCTATACTTGTATGTTGTGCGCATCACATAGTAACTTAGGCTAATAACCGGAATAAGAACATACAATGTTTTCAAAATAAGATATCATGGTTAGTAGAGGCCGGTCTTTGACCGGACGAGCGGGGGTGCTCACGAAGTGACCTTCTCCAATCGTACCCAAGTTCCCGAGCCGAGGCAACTTTGGTGATAACGGACACGTGGCCTTTGGCACCGAGTCAGGGTTTCCTAAATTTCCCCATTAAAAAAATATTTAGGTGGCGACTCTGTATCTGGCAAAGCAGTCCATGTTTGGCACTTCTTTCAAAAAAATCTGTTTTCAAAACGATTTGCCGGATTTGGACTCTTTGATTCAAGATTAAGAACCGTGACATTTGAGTCCTTCGAACTGTAGTGACCCAATATCGAACCAGAACGGGGGCGACTCGCACACCCCTCTCCCCGGGATGCGTTCGGGGACGTCTACAGATGTGAAAATGGAAAACAAAAAAAAACAAAAAAACACCTTCATCGTCGATCGTCTTGCTCGTATGAATGTCAAGTAAGCTCTGTGTGTGTGTGTGTGTGTGTGTGTGTGTACACTCGATACACTTTTTAAGCTTGAATGCTATGTTTAGTTTTACAGGAAAAACCTAGATCATACTTCATCCTTGTGTTTTGTGTTTCCTTTTGATATGGTTGTTCGCTACATAGCTTATGGAATATGGCTTGAACTATTGATTGTGGTGCTTTGATCCTGTTGTTGTGAGCAAATTCGACAAACCATATTGATGACCAGGCGAAGAAGATCGATGATCAGATCGCAGAAAATTTCAAAATTATTAGATCTTGTTTATCTTTTTTGTTTTTATTTTGTAGTTATTGTTGATCTGAGTTCGGATCTGTTCAAAAGGATTAGATTCCTTATTTCTTTTTTGTTGTTGTTGTTTTTATTGTTGTTGTTGATGATGGTGACGACGACTATGATGATGGCATAGATTGCACTAGGAAGAGAGATATAGATTTTTTTTTAAAAAAAATTGGTTTATTGTGAAATTATTGGTGATCCAGATTGTTCTTGTTGTAAATTATTTGAACAGATAACAATATTTTAACAAATTAGTCTATTTCCTCTCTATGTATATCACAATTTAAACAAATAAAAATTTAAAATTTAAAAAGAAACAAAAAAGCAGGCTTGTAAAATTCAACAAATAAGGAAAATAGACTTTGGAATTTAGTAGAGGCAAAATTTTAAACAGATAAGAGGAAAAAGTTGAACATATAGGAAATTTTTTTGAACATATATGTAAAAATTTTGAACAGATAAGACAAATTTTGAACATATATGAAAAAAATGAACAAATAGGAAAAAAAATTGAACAGATGGAAAAAAAAATTGAACAGATAGTCAATAAGAGTCAACAGATAAATTTTAGAGTAAATTTCAAACAAATTGGCTTATTTTGGAAAATAAGTTAAAAATTGACTTTTTGACTTTTAAAATATACATATATATCTATAAAAAAAAAAAGTCAAAAACGATCTCACCAACAAAAAAGTCAAAAAGTTAATAAGAGTAAAAAAAGTCAAAAAATAAAAAAAATGATTTTTAGCTAAGTTCTTTCAAAACAAACAAAATGACTTCTTATCAAACTATTTTACAAAAAATAAACTTCTCACCAACAAAAAAAAATCTGCTGAACCTTATGCCTTTTACCATCCTTATCTTAGACTTTTTAACAATTAAATATTTTTTAAATGAAATTTCACAACTACACAATTAAAATTTATGTGAAAATATTTAAAATTTGTTTGGCAATAGTTAAAGTGCCTAAATAAACACAAAAGGATAAAATTTAACTAGTAAGATAAAATATTATATCTAAATTGTAATTATTTTATTTTTTCTTTCATAATTATCACATCTAAATAATAAAAAAAAAAGTCAAATTTTTTTGTTAAACGAAACTAATTTAATCAAGTTAAATTAAACAAAAAAAAAATAAATTAAATTAGCTTTTCCAAACGAAAACTTAAATATAAGAAATTTATTTTAAAACAAAAACTTGAGTGAGGTAAAAAAAATTATTTTCAAACACGACCCCTTCTCTCAATATCCGTGCCAAGTGATTACTACAGTTGACATTTCTCAAAATACGCTTCCAACCCACGTCTCTTCTGCAAAAAAAACCCAACTCTATTGATACCTCCTCACCACCTCTCTGTCTCTCTCTCTCAATCCAGCGTGACTCCAACGCTTTGAAACTCCACTCCAAATTCCAATCCAATCCCTGGTTTCCACTCTGATCAGATCTCCACCAAAACCCTACCCTCCAAATCTTCCTTCAACTTCAAACCTCCATCATCAAATTCATCCAAAAAAAAAACCGATGTCGTTCGAGGAGGAGGAGGAGTCGTTCGAGCACACCCTCCTGGTGGTTCGCGAGGTCGCCGTCTACAAAATCCCGCCTCGCACCACCAGCGGCGGCTACAAGTGCGGCGAGTGGCTCCAGTCCGACAAGATCTGGTCCGGCCGCCTCCGCGTCGTCTCCTGCAAGGACCGCTGCGAGATCCGCCTCGAAGATCCCTCCTCTGGCGAGCTTTTCGCCGCCTGCTTCGTCCTCCCCGGCCAGCGTGACACCTCCGTCGAGCCCGTGCTCGATTCGTCGAGGTACTTCGTGCTCAAGATCGAGGACGGAAGGGGAAAGCACGCCTTCATAGGGTTGGGATTCAATGAGCGGAACGAGGCGTTTGATTTCAATGTGGCGTTGTCGGATCATGACAAGTATGTGAAGAGGGAGCACGACAAGGAGGCTGGTGAATCGAGCGACGGCAGCGATGACAATCATATTGATATTCACCCTGCTGTCAATCACAGATTGAAGGTATACTTTTCATTGTGTATTTGTGAAAATTGGAGTAAATTCAGTATGATTTAGAGGACAAAATCGTTGTTTTATCTGAATTGTATCTACATTTGTATTAGAATCACACTGGGTTCATGATCGGGGAGTGTACATATATCATATATGTAACATACAAAGTAATTTTTGGGTGAGTCAGATCAGCTGTTGGGCAGAGAGGAATCTAATCCAAAGCTTTTATTGAAATGTTCCATCTGACCTGACTATTAGTAATCCCCACTACTTGTTTGTTTTATTTGAAAGGATAAAAGCATGCTCTTTTGGTGTTATTAGTCTTCTATTTATGTTGTGGTCTGGTAATAACTGTGTTTTCGGGGGGTGTTTTTTTGTAAGTTGAAAGCTTTATCAATGATTTCATATATAATGATAAGTAGTGGGATTCTTGAGAGAATTAAGGTTGTTGGTTCCCTACCAATAGGCCATATCGACGTAATATTAACGGGAAAATTGAACCGAATAGCATATTAGTAATAGTGGTGAATTACGGACACCATATGCATAACTTGTTCTCTTGTTACGTTAACTTGGGGGCTAAAAGTACAAGTGCAATAGACTCAAGGCATTTGGAGATAAATTTGTTGTCTGCAATGAGGTCTGCCTCATAAATTTTGATTGAAAATCTGATGATGTTATATAAATTAAGACACGGTGCCTTTTGGTGCCCCTCCATTGAATTTGTTTCCTGTAATCTATTTTGTCATTCCAAGGGCCTTGTCCATTTTATTTTGGTTACAGTGGGCTTCAATACTCAGTTGATTAAAACATCTATCAATTAGGCTAGGCATTGTCCTAAAATTTCCATCACTTACTTTTTATATTGACTCGTGATTACTGACTAAAACAAAATAAATTATCACTCACCTGTTACTTGTTGTAGGCTTCTGCTGAAACAGTGTTTGTTACAGTAGTTTCTGGATCATGTTTCTTGGGATTTTTTTGCTGCTTTTCTTTGATTCTAGGTGAAATTAACCTTTCAATGTTTGGGTTACAGGAAGGTGAAACCATCCGAATAACTGTGAAGAACAAGCCATCTAGTGGTACGGGCATGCTTTCAGCTGCTGGGTTGTCAGGAGGGGTTTCTGGAACTGGAAAACCTAAAGCTCTGAGCCTTGCCCCTCCACCTACTGGAGCGACAAAGATCAGATCTCCTTTACCACCCCCACCTAATGATCCTGCTGCTGTGCGGATTACTTCTACCAGTCATGGTGTTGGTCTCAAGGGGCCCAAGGAAAATGCGAGACATTCTACTGATACTCTCTCAGATTTCTCTCAACTCGAGGTACTTCTCCATTTCTTCTATGTTATACTGCTAATTTGCTGCTCACGCCTTAGCCCTATGCTTTTAGTTCTAGTCGTTTTTGCAGCCTCATCTTCTGTATGATGGAAACTTTTACTGTGGATATCCAATTTTGTTTCTTTTTGCATAGTTTTATTATTTATTTTACATATTGATATTGGTAAACCGTTAATATGCCAGTTATTTTCTGAACTTTAGTCTTGTCTTAAGATTGACAGAGAAAAAAAAAAAAAAAGCTGCCTTAAGTGTTGACTTTAGCTAACTTTTCTGGAATTGATTAAAAGCATATAGGATCAATGCTGCAATTACATGTCATGTTAGAACACGAGGCTACACACGTCTATTTTGTGAGAGTGCTGTAATGTCTTAATACTTTTCCTATTATCCTTTGACATGTCATTGTTCTGATATTCTATGGATGATCACATACACTGTCAATGTAGAAAGTATATGTGACTTAGCTCGGTTATATTAACTACATTTGTAATGCAGTCTAGATAACCAGTAAAAATGGTTATCTAGGGGAGCATGCAGTTTTGCAGCTCTGGATGTATTAGAGAACAAAAAAGAAGGAAATTGAACTTGCAATATGGGTGCCGCCATCATTTTTCTTGTGGATGCTGCTGGGAAATCATTGACATCTACTGCAATGAGCTACATGCATGTGTATTGTGTGTGGGTGGATGCAAATGGGTATCATTTATATTGTCTTTACTCAATAAGTATGAAATTTGTTAACTGATATTCGAAGGGTCAATGTGACAACTGCAAATAATTCCAGTTTGTTGCAAGTGTTGCCAAAAAAACACTAAACCAAGTGATTTTCATTTTGGAACATGTGTCGAAACATGATAAACTTTCATTTAAAGCAATCATTTTCTTTTTGAAATTTTCCTTTGGAGGAAAAACGAAAAGCATAAATGAACTAAAATATAAAGTGGAGTTTTGGCAAAACAAAATATAAAAAAAGGCCATAATACTATTAGAATGTATTATTGCATGATTAATTTGAAGAATGATGGACTATTTATTGAATGTCTAATTGTTAAAAGAAAATTGCTTTTACATTTAAAAGTACCTTAAATTCTAGGACAAATTTCACTTTACCCCCTCATAATTTGGCTCAAATGCTGATGAGCCCCCTTTAATTTAGGAATAGGCACATCACCCCCTATGGTTTGTTGACCAAAGTGTACTGTTAAATTTTTCATCCAAAGTAATAGGCCGTGAGAGTTACGTGTGTAAGCCAATTTTTAAAGACAAAAATACCCTTTATTCAAATTTTACAAAAAATGCTATTCTTCATCTACTCTCGTAACTATTTCTCTCTTTGCTGCAACTTCGTTTATTTTCTTTTTTCCTCTCTCTTTCTAAGCCCACTAAGGATCTTAGAAAAGCCACATTCACACCTTTGCAATACAACCTTCATTGTCATCCCAGATGGATGCAAACACATGTTAGGCATCCTGCTAGTGTGAGCAAGAAATCATGAGGAACTGCACACAATCAGGATCTTAGGGTCCTTTCCTGCACTGTGATGCTGCTGCAAGTTGAATAAGAATGGTTCAGAGAGTTGATTGAGGAATGGGAGAAGAAATCTTTGCGTATGAGGAAACAGTCTAGGTGGACATCCAGCTCATACAGACATCTGTGATAAACAACTAATTCAACACCCATCTGTGGTCCAACTGTCCAAGAGCAACAGCGAACAATGTGGTCTGTCCGTCCTAGAACAACTCTTAAAGCATGTTTTTGTTTAAATTTTCCAGTTTATGTTTGATTCTTATCAACCTTTGTCGGGTGGCTTTCTGTGAATGATTGGGGAAATTGGATATTTGGGTTTTTAATTGATTTGTTGACTGTTGGATGTCTGGATGGGTGTGTCTTTTTTTTTTTCTTTTTTTTTTTTTTAATTTATAATTTTTTTTATAAATAAAATAAAAATTACATAATATATACACACAAGTATATTGTTTAGAGGAAGAAGATAAGGCTGTTTGGGTAATTTTATAGGTAGCATAAACGAAAGTAAGTTGTGCACTTTGGTCCACAAACCATAGGGTCTACAAACCAAAGAATTAGAATCAAATATCCAAGTAGTAGGAGAGATACTTGTAGAATGAGAACCATGCAAACCTGAATGCGTAGTAGCCATAGCTGAAGCATGAGGCTGAGTCACCTTGGATGGTCACAACATGGACTGTATAGCTGAGTTAACTGCTCAAGCATAGACTACATTGTGGAAGGTGAGATGCTGAATTTCTCATAACACTGGACCAATAAGAATAACGGTCTATATTTAACCAAATAATGAAATTTGTCCTTAGACATAATGAAATAACCAAAGAAACCACTAGAGAAAAATAACAACGCTGCTGCTGGTTAATGAAACCGAGTAGGTCAGATCGGGTGAAACCTTCTTGGGTTGTGGGTCTCTCAAACAATACACATTCCTTTCACAGGTTTGTTGCGATGAAGAATATTTCTATTCGCTGCATTTCCTTATTGATGTGAGTCGTTTTAAAAACATCTTTTTGGCATATTAGAAATCCTTGCATTTGTGAGTAAGCAATTAGTTAAGCATGTTTGCTTCGTGTCATCTGCAGAGGAATCTTCCTTCCACAACAGGATCAGGATCAGCAAAGACCAGTGCAGCTGGATGGGCAGCATTTTGATTGTGTGTTTTGGATTTGATTGAGATCTTTGTTTGCTGTTATGTTGAGAAAGACAAGAATTTTTAAAAAAGGGAAATGAAAGAAAATTCAGGGTACCAAATACTCCGTTTCTGGAAATAACATTTATTGAAATATGTTGATATGCTTCTTTCGATTTGCTTGTACTTCTAAATTTTTATTTAATATATAATAGAGAGAATATTTATTCTCCTTTCTAATTTTTGTTGGATTAGAATATTGTTTTCTTTTTTCCAGTTGACTGATGCAAATTACCTTGGGCTGATGTTGTGATCATCACAGCCAATTTTGTGCTCTTCTTGTTGTAGCACTGTACTGGATATTATAGGATTAGTTTGGGATGTGGGTTGGTTTTTTGACCTTTTGGCTATTTTAGCTTGGGACTAAAAAGCTTTGTTTAGGATGGATTTTTTGACTTTTTTGACTTTTGTGAGAGAAAAAATGAAATGATTATAGTTTGGATGTGATATTTTGTTTTATTGATTTTTTAACATATTTTGTCTTTTTGTAACTAAAATAGCCAAAAAATCTCCCAACTCTTTATGCCAAACGAGTGCATGGTACTAAAGTATCAGTATGGTGATTTTTGCATAAGAACTCATTTATTTCTTCCAACTTGTTTGGTATGAAAAACATGGGATTTGTCTGGCTGGGATGCTAAAATGAATTAGATTGGGGATTGAAAATTTTGCGTGTTGCAAAATGACGGTAATGCGCACTATCAAAATGGACGACTTTTTTTTTCTTCTTAATTTACTCGAGAAATATTAAATATGAGTTGTATATTTTTAATCAAAAGTTGGATGCTCATGACTGTGCTTTTGCAATGTCATTTGTTGTGTCAACCTATTTCATTTTGCAATTATTAGGCTGTATATACAGTTTTTGAAATGAAGCAGATTCTTCTAAATATTCTGGAAATCATGTGGGTCGCAGTATAACTTTTTTGTGAAGTTTGGTATGTAATATTTGATCAAGCGGAAAATGCACAGGAAATTGTTTTCCCTTGTTTGGTTGTTGTGGAAAACAAGGGAAGGGGAACTCAAAAAGTATGAGATAAAGTGAGGTATAATTTTTCGTTTTTGAACATGGTTTTCTCTTCTGCTTGATTTTTAGTTGTCCTATTTGAAGGAAGTTCTTGTTATGATTTCACCTCAGTTAATAAAAGATTTGGTTATGTAAATATAAACAAATTAATTTGGACCCAGAATCTGGAATTCAGAATTGACCAAGAATAGACATGTGCGATGGAGATTAAAGTGATGAAATATGGAATTCAGGAGTGAAATAAATTCGAACTATTAATTCTTATTTTTGGATAAATAATTCTGAGTTTGCAATGTTGCTGAAATATAAATCGCTTGGCACCATCATCTCCTTGTAACTTTTAGAAGATATCTATGCTATTTAGTATCTGACTCAGTTGCCACGTAGACTGAGTATGTGATAAGATGTTATGAATCTCTCCTTTTTTTCTCCCCCCTTGAAGTTTTTTTTAATTGTTTTTGGTTGGATTAGAAAAGTGAATTTATATTTTTCAAAAAGTAATTGTTTAGAAGATAATTAATTTATATTTAAAATTTTGTTAAGTTAATTAAAAAAATGAGTATGTGTAGCTTAGCAAAGTCAAATTCCAATCTGACAATGAGCAAAGAGAGTTGATCAGAAACTGCTGAGCTTTCATTCATGTCAAAACAATTACTTTAATTTCAGTTTTTTTTTTTTTTTAATTATCCACAGAAAAGAAAAAAAATTTAAAAAAACCCAAGGGGCATGTAAATATATATACAACAAAAAGGTACTATGACCTGTGTTGTGTAGTTCTGAGCAAAATTGCAATAGCAAAAGCAAGGCAGCAAAACCCAAGAAAGTAACCAACTTGGAATTTTACCCATTTTAAGAACAAATTAATCAGTCAAGAACACTGCAGCAGCTCCAAAACAATTCTTTTGATACGATCAAAAGAGTAACAACAAACTACTCGGCACTTTTGCAGCAATGAATCCGTGGTTGAACACTTACTTCATTATTGTTGATAATCCGGCTTTAAAACCCAAAAAGACCCATTTGAATCTTTCTCTAAAGTGGCAATTTCCTTCAAAAGATTCTTAAATAAGGGCAGATCCTTCGAAGGCACCCTGTTCTTAAAATGCTCCACAATACCGGCAGAATTTGTTCTTCCACCTCTTTGTTGTATGAATGTACAGATCTGACGAATTAACACTTCAGGCTGCACCCCTGATAGATTCCGGGATGACCTAGAAGGCTGCTGCTTATCATTATCCACAGATCTTTCTCTGTTGCCAGAACTTGAAGCCAAACCAAATTGATGTTCGATCCCATCACCAACTGCTCTTTCTTGGTTCCCTCTAATCCTAGCTAGTAATTCAGCAGACGATAATACTTTACCGGCAGATGCCCCAGCTGCAAAGCCATTTGGCACACTTGCGCCATTGCTCGATGATTCTTCCAAGCGTTTAGGGTTATTGATCAATTGGGAATTTACTGTTGCACCAAACTTCCGGCGAATGGCGGAGGGTGCACCAGCAGCTCCGGATCTCCCAGTCCAGGTTGGGACAGATATGCTTTCCTGGCTTCGAAGCATTCGTGACTGGCGTAATGCTTCTGCTGCTCTCTGAGCAACTTGGGAAGCTTGGTCCTCGAGTCTCATCTTCTCTTCATCGTGGGCATTCATAATCACATCATGGTTTACAGCACTCTGAAGAAAAAAGATGAAAATGAAAAGTAAGGGAAAATAGTAACAACATGCATGGCATATAAAGGCAAGAGATGGGATAACCATAATCACTTTTCTTTTTTCAACAAACCATAATCACTGTTTAATTTGCATTTTTTAGAACATACTTCAGACAGAAAGTTGATTAGATTAAAAAGGGGGGGGGGGGGGGGGGGGGGGGGGGGGGGGGGGGGGGAGAAAGAGGAGGAAATTTAATTCTTGCTTAAAGAGCCTCTTGCAAAACTGAATAAGCAGGTAACCTATGAATTATAGCTGATAGGAACTTGAATCTGAAAGGGTTCATATTGAGAGATTTGACAAGAACAGATTTCTATACACAAATGCCCATCAAAATCTTCCTATTCTCTTGATGCAATCAAATTTCAAAAAAAAAAACCCACTCTTTCATGATAGGTTCAAAGTGGACAATTTTTCTTGCAAAAATGCCACACAAGATTCGATAAAAAGGGCAAAAACTACATTTATAGAGGCATCGTAGAGGAAACCTACATGAATTCCATGAGCGTCAAAAAGACTCCGAATAATATTTGTTTCTTCATCGACTTCACCATCACTATGATCAGCTTTTTCTTTACCCTTCCTTTTGGATGGTCCAATCTCTGAATTGTTCCCTCTTTCAACTGCAGCATCATCAGCATTTGCTGCTGTCATTTTCACTGATTTCTGCTTATCCTCGTTATCTTTCTGAGCCCCAACAATATTGACATCTTCAGATAACTGACCAAAAATATTAGATGTTTCGGTAGAGCCACTATTTTCATCATCATTTAAAGTAAAGAGATCCTTCATATCTCGGGCTTTGAAGAACCTTCGCTGCTGTGGATTCTTCAATATTTTATTGGTGAGAAAGTGTTTGTAAATTTGACGGTGATAAACCTTTTCTTCTATTGTTCCACGAGTAATCAATCTATAAATTGTTACATCCTTAGTCTGACCAATACGCCAAGCACGCTCCCTAGCCTGTCATAAGCAACAGGTGGGATCAATATACTAATGGCAGCGTTTTCAGAGGCAAGCAAGAGATCAAAATTACTAATATAAGTGGCAGCAATCCTGCTCAAAATTCATGAAGAAACTCAATTGCTTGCTTCTACTTTTCAAAAAACACTTTTTAGAAAATTCTACTTTCTTATTTTCTGTGTTTTTTGTTTTTACTGAATTTTTTTTAATATTTTAAGCAATTTTTTTACTTTTTAGACACACCTAACATAAATACACCAAAAAAGTAAAAAAATTGTAAAAAAAATCTTTTAAAAATTTACTAAATACCAAAAATACAAAAAAAAAAATACAAGAATTCAGTACATTTTTTGTATTTTTATGTATTTATTAATTTTTTAAAATATTTTTTCACAAATTTTTTACTTTTTAGATACATCTAAGTAAGGTGCATCTAAAAAAGTAAAAAAAATGTTTAAAATTTAAAAAATATTCACTAAAAACAAAAAAACACGAAAATCAAAAAAATCAGTTTTCAAAAAACTTAATCCAGAAAACTCAAATCAAACACACTTTTTGCATAGAAATTACTGAGATGTCAGTACCTTGATGCAGAAAAGGCACAGAAAAGTCAGATCACATATATTTCAATAAATCAAAAATGGAAAATATTAAAATCAAACTGTCAAAATTTTAGAAATCAATCTACAAAATAACAAGTATATTCTTCTTAAAGAAAAATGTGGATAAAACAAAGAGATAATCACAAACCAACCTGCATGTCAGTGGAAGGGTTCCAATCAGGATCAAAGATTATCACCCTGTTTGCACCAGTTAAATTTGTACCCAAACCACCGACTTTTGTAGTTAAAATGAAGATGAAAATGTCATCTGAGTGATTAAATTCATCTATCAAGGCCATTCTCTGTCTTATAGGAGTCAAACCATCCATTCTCCGGTAATTATACTCACCACCAGTCAGAAAATTCTCAACAATATCAAGCATTTGTTGAGTTTGTGAAAAAAGAAGAACACGGTGACCTTGTTCCTTCCACACCTTAAGCACTTGGGCAATGACTTTCATTTTTCCACTGCGTTCCGGATTCCCATAGTCCGGATTCTGGAAAGAATGTTCTCTCTCGAGCAGATCAGGGTGGTTGCAAATTTTACGCATCACGTCAATTCCAAACAGGGAGTTCCTGTTTCCATCAAAGATCTGTTCCACATCAGAGCTAGCAAGAAATGCTCGGTACACTGATCGCTGCTCTGCAGTAAGGCTGCAAAAGAGGACATGTTCAGTCTTCTTTGGAAGATGGGCATTAACATCAGACTTCATTCTCCGGAGCAGGTAAGGCATGATCAAGTCACGTAGAACTACAGCACACCTGCATGATATCAAATATAGTAGGAAGAATTTATTCAACATTGGAAAGATTGGGATTTTGAAGAGGTGGGAAACTCATGGTAATGACCCTACATCCAAGAGATCCTATCTTTGACGAGGACATTAAACAATGTTGCAAGGCCTTCTGAATGAAGCTACTCAAACAAGTTTATAAGTACTTTTGAGTTGAGTTTATGTAAAGCAATGCATTATCTCTTTAATTTTTATTCTCTCTCTCTTTTACCTGTTGAGGGGGAAGGGGAAGCAACAATTGATATTTATAAAAAAATAAATAAAAAATAAGGTGAAACCCAAAGCAGAAGTAGAGGCTCTTTCTTGTTCTTGGGGAGAGTGGCAGAGCATAGGAATAGATCACACTTTTGATGTCCCGTTTGGCACATAAGCTGATAACTTGGGAAAAATGACTCACAAGTTTCATGCAACATTCATCATGCTTTCCAGTAATTCACAATTAACTGACCAATATGACAGGTAAAATTGAAGAAATTTCACATAGAATTAAGCATCCTGGAAAAGATTTCAGAGGCATTCCGATGCACACCTGTATGCTGTGGATACTTGTAAGGGTGAAGCATTAGCATAGCCACCAACAGATATGGGAACTGCAAATTCAGACTCGAATACAGGCAAGACACCCAACTTTCCAGGGAAAACAAAATCAAACAAAGACCACAATTCAGCAAGCTTGTTTTGAATCGGAGCACCAGTCATTATTATGCGGTGAACTGTCTGCAGCTGCTTGCAAACTAAAGTAATTTCGGCATTTGGATTCCGAATTCGGTGTCCTTCATCTAGTACTGCATAACCCCATTCAATGTCAAGAAGTTTTTCCCCATGCAAACGGAGTTGCTCATAAGTGGTAATCAGCAACCCAGATTGTGATCTCAAAACACGATTTATCAAGGAACCCCATTTTTTGGTGTTTTTAGTTGATAAATTTTCTTCATTGTCACTGCCAAGCAGTTCTTCACTTTCATAATCGCTTTCGTGGGATTCGGCTCGCTTCTTTCTACTAGATGGATCCTGAGCAGAATCATGAAGTATCTCCACATGGAAGCTTGGGTACCACTTTTGTGCTTCCCTCCTCCATTGACGCAAGAGTGTAACAGGGCAGATAATTATGCTTGGTTTGTACATATCACTGAAATGCAATGCACCAAGAAAAGATAAGACCTGGATGGTTTTCCCAAGACCCATCTCATCTCCAATGATTCCACCTGCTCTTTGACAATGAAGTTCCCATAGCCACTGTACCCCCACCTTTTGATAGTCAAAAAGTTTGCTGAAAATGGTTTCTGGGATTTTCAGCCCACCTTCAAGTGTCACAAAAGCAGCTTCAGGAGCATCCACATCTTCACCATCTTCTTGGTCTTCTTCTTCATTACTGCAGGTCACCACATCACCCTTTGCATCTTCGGGAAAAAAACACCAAGTTCAATGCCAGATCATATTCCATATACATCAATTTGAAAAAGAAAAAAGAAAAAAAAGATAACAAAAGCACTAACTTCACAAACTTCATATCGTTTCCTCACATTTTGTGACGATTTACATTGATATGGCCTCCTAAGAACAAAATTATCATGAAAAAATAACAAATGAAATATAAAAAAAATCACAAGCAAAACACCCCCCCACCCCCCAAAAAAAGAAGTGGGGGGATGGGGAATTAGAAAGAAATCTAAAGATGTGAAAGTTAACAGTTAAAATAACAACTGAAAGTTCATCTACTAAAAGAATGAAAGAATACTACAAAATCACACATCTTGACCAGCTCCTCTGAAAGAAATGAGAAAGTTAACAGTTGAAAATGAGACAAACAAATGTTACAGTACCATGAAGCTAAGGAATTCAACATACCAGATTCTTCTAAAGGTTCTCCCTCACGAGAAGCTAACTTTCTCCATTTCTTCGCAGGTAATGGCCTTCTCTTTTTCTGTAATGTCCCTTTGTTCTTCCCTGTCTCACTTTCTGGTGATCGAGGGATCTTCAGCGGAGTTTTTAGTCTTCGAAAAGGTCGAGTGGGTGCTTCAAGTTTTGGCAGGGATTCTGAATTGAGCAGCTTGGTTGTTGGACGAGCTTGGGCAGCCTCTGATAAAGACCGGACAGCTTTAGCTATACTGGTGGAAGCAAGATCATCAGTCTTGTCTTCTTCCTCAAGTACATTGTCCCTATTAGATGGCCCTGGCTGTTGAATACGACGCTCAAAGCCCTTAAGCTTATGAAAGGGGGTTAAAATTCCTTTCCGAACTAACTCATCCCTTTCCTAAGACATAAAACATATTTAGTTAGTCCTTATAGCTCTAATTGCATTTGTATACCCTAATAAACTTTAAAACACCCCAATTACAATCACAATAGAAAACTTTTCTATAGAAGGATGAGTATATAAGATCAACCACTTAACCCCCTTCTACCCTATTGTAAACTCAGTGAAAGTAGACTAAAAAACCATGTTTAACTCACTGTTTCAACAAATCCAGCAGATGCTGTATTTAAAACTGCATCAAAATCACCATCTTCATCAAATGAAACTATTTTCTGCCGCTTCTTTGGATTCTTGCTTGATTTCTGAAGTTCTTTCAACTTTGACTTTGGCCTTCGCTCTTCCTTAACAAGATCTTGTATCAATTTGTCATGCTTACTAGATTTGGAAGGGTCATCCTTGCACAAATTTGAGATTTCTTTCTCGAGTTGAGCCTTTGTTTTCTTCAGGCTTCTTAGTCTATCAGTGGCTAGGGCATGCTGTAGGGTTAGATCATTACAAGAAGACTGTAAAATGCTCCGTTCATCCTCTTTATCTCCTTGTTCCTCACCATCATAACCATCGGAGACATGATTTTCATTTCTTGCAAGGTTCTTGACCTGTTCAACACTAGATGCAACAGCATCTATTTCAATTTCTACAGCCCTTAATTTACTATAGACGTCAGCATGGCTGGTAGACAACAATTCATTGTTTTTTGAACTGCCAAGAAGTTCCTCCTCCGTGCTTCCACCTGCTTCGCTAATTTCCCCAGCATTGTTTCTCGCCTGCCGTTGGATAACAGCTACCGTCAGATTGTGCTTTCAAAAAATATCATATGCTTATAATAACAAAATTAGTATGAAAATAAAATAACAACCTCCGCTAATAAGTCTCGTTCAATATCTTCAGGATTTGCAGATGTGATACCCAAACTGCTTAACAGAACTCTATCTTCCTCGTCTTCTTCCATTTAATTGAATCAAATACTTTGTCTGAATGTCAAAGTTGTGGCCAAGAGATCCACCTGCTACAATAACAAGGTCATGATATCATTTATTGGTTAAGTTCTAAGATGATTCAGGTACAATGGAAACATCTAACCACAATTTCAGCAAGGAAAACATCTACGATTATTATGTTCCACTAATATTATGGCTAGTTAAAAGCTCACTCGAGCTCTGTTCGTTAAATAAACAAGTCAATCTTAAACACATTTTGAAGTTTGTTAAAGTTTTCAAACCAAGCTTAAACAGTCAATTGCTCATTCAGCTCAGTTCGCTAAGTCTAAAACTATATAAAAATACCAAACTAATTGAGCTCGGCTCAACAAAAGCTCGTTTGCAATCGGCTCGAAAGTTAACAAACCAAGCTTGAACAAATTTTGAAGCTCACTAAAGTTTTCAAACCTCAGCTCGTTCGGCTCGTTAATAATCCCTGTATACTCCATAGAAACCTAATTAGTTGTAGGATAATTATCAAACTGCGAGCCGGAATTCAGCCTTACTCGCGATTATACTTTTATGTTAAATTCTGAAGAAAATGTATATTCATGAAGTAATCAACATATCATAACTATGAGCTGATATTCCAGTAGCTCTAGCTCTAGTGTCCACCTTAAACTAATTTCACATGCATTACCACTACAATGTGATCATACAAGACACAGTTTTCAACAATTTATTAAATGCTACTACAAGCAATTGTCAATTAAAATCAAATATAAAATGATTAAATTACAAAAATCACTGATTCAATGCTTTCTTCAACAGCATACATATATACATATACAGATGCACATACAAAACGGATTTGTTGATCTATTCGTAGCGAATTGGTGAGCAACAAAGCCCGAATTCTCACCGAAACTTTGAATTCGAGTCTTGAAGAGAAATTCGTATTGGCCCTAGTCTTTTTCACATTTGAATCGAAATACAAATAGGCTTTGAAGATTCAATCTGTAGAAACCCTAGATTCACGTAACGAACAAATCCTGAATCCGCTTCTTTCTCTGACATGGCTTTCTCTTAGTCTTCTCTTTCCTGACGATCGTACTTGAGGTTTGGGGAGGAGAGGACGTTCAACCCATTGATGATTCTTTCTAACGTGAACAAGGGGCTCACGTCTCATAACCTGCACCTCTCTCTCTTTTTTTTTTCGTTTTTATAGCTTCATTTGATTGATGAGGCGGTCAATTAGTCCTCGTCGCTTAGATTTGTAATAGGTGCACGTGGCCTCATCCCAGCCGATAGATGACGGGCAATTATTCATCTTGAAGATGAAATAATAGTTTTGATTTCTAGAATTCACAAAATTTTATTTTTTTGTTTTTATTGAATTTTTTTAATATTTTAAATTTTTTTAAAATTTTTAGATATATTTAATATAAATATATTTAAAAGGTATAATATTTTTGAAAAAAAATCTTTAAAAAATTTATCAAATATTTCTCATTTTTTATTATTTTAATATAACATATTGAATTATTTTAAATTAAATTCAAAAAATTAAAACTAAACATACTGAATTATTCTGACATAAATGTTGTCAAATTAATTTATAAACAATTTCTCATTTTTTGTTATTTTAATATAACAGTTGCATTTAAATTTTTTACGTAAAAATATTTGCCAGTTTGTAAAAACATAAATTAGAAACATTAATAGTGTAATTTTAAAATAATTTATTTTTAATTTATTTATTTATAATTAAAAGCTACATTAAACATACTCACACAAATTCTTTTATAAAAAAAAAATATTACAAACATCCTCAGTAAATTTCACTAAACAATACACTTCCGTTTTGTAGTTCGAATTTCATTTGGCGGTCCGTTTGCCCAAAAAACATCGTTGTTGGCAGTTTTTTTTTTTTTTTTTTGCCCTTTTTCTCTCTGCAGATGAAGAAGAAGAAAAAGAAGAATGAGGAGGAGGCACTACAAAAAAAAACACATTTGGCGACTAAATTTTTAGTTGCCAAAAGTGATTTTTTAGTCGCCAAAAGTCGGGTTTTGAGTTTTCCCGACTAATTTTTTTTGTCGCCGGCTTGGTCGCTGGAAAACTGTCGCGGAAGGTATTGGCGACTAAAAAACTTTTAGTCGCCAAAAACCAACTCTGTACCGACCAAAATTTTCGCCGCCAAACCTGTTTTTTTTTTTTAAAATTATACATTTGGCGACTAAATGTTTAGTCGCCAATAGTGAATTATTTCTTTTTAATTTTTGGTTTTGCCGACTATTTTTTTCGTCGCCAATAGTGAAGCTTTTGGCGACCACCTGTTTTAGTCGCCAAAAGGTTATTTCAAAAAAAATAAATAAATAACCCTTTGCTCTTCCCGGGTTTTGAACCGCCGACGTTGGCTAACCTTCCACTCTAACACTTTAGCAACACTCTCTCCACTATGCCACAATACCATCTCATGAATATATATGCAAAATATATTATTTATATATTACTTTGACCCGTATTAATATTTAACTACATATATAAACATAATTATTTTTATTTAAATATAATTTATGTAAAAAATAAATTATTTATTAAAAAAAAAGGAAAGCCACTTTTGGCGACTAAATTTTTTTTTAGTCGCCAAAAACCTTGGTTTTGGCTACTACCAATAATTTAGTCGCTAAAAAAATTAATTTTCGCCTAAAAATAACCACTTTCGGCGACTAAATTGATTTTTAGTCGCCAAAACTGCCACTTTTGCCGACTAAACTCAATTTTAGTCGTCAAATGTCCACTTTTAGCTACTAAATTTTTTTTAGTAGCCAAAAACCTTTACTTTTGGCTACAACATTTTTTTTTTGTCGGTAAAACACCTACAATTGGCGACCAAACCATTTTTTAGTCGCCAAAACCTACACTTTTGGCTACTAATCTTTTTTAGTCGCCAAAAACCTGCACATTTGGCTACCAAAGTTGTTTTAGTCGCTAAAACCCATGTAATCAGCGACTAATCTGATTTTTAGTCGCCAATAAGTCTACATTTGGCTACTAAACTGTTTTAGTCGCCAAAAGTCTTCACTTTTGGCTACTAATTCAATTTTAGTCGCCAAATGTCCTACTTTCAGCGACGAAATTTATAGTTTTGGTCGCCAATGCTGCTTTTTGTTGTAGTGAGGAAGAGGGGAAAGGAAAGGGAGTTATGTGAGAGAGAGAGCATATCATCATCATCATCATTATCAACAACATATCATCATCAACAACAACAACAAACATCATCATCCACACCACATCATCATCATCATCAACTCAGAACAGAGAGAAAGAGATAGATCTATATACACACGCACAGAGAAAGACAGATTCACAGATCTGTTTATACACACACAGATCTGTTGATGATGGCGCCGGTAATGGCGCGATGATGGCGCCAGAGATGATGCCTCTCTCTCCTCTTTGTTCCATCTTCCTCTCTCTTCTCTCTCTTTCTCTTTCTCTTCTTCTCTCTTCTCCCTCTTCCTCCCTCTGTTTCAGAATATAAGAGGAAAAATAAAAATAAAAAACAAACAAACAAACAAACACTGCCCAAAACGACGTCGTTTTAAGCAATCGGGCCACTCGAGCCAAATGAAATTCGAGCTACGAAGGATGATGGCTAAACAATACCTGCATTGCTTCACATTATTATTATTATTATTATTATTATTATTATTTGTATTTTACGCACATTCTTTCTTGTATATTGTAGATTTTCAATGCAGAACAATTAATATTTTTTGTATAAATATGTTATGTCATATAAATTATACAACCTAAAAGCTTTATCATTTATCATTTTTTTCCTTCTCAAATATTCTTAAATTTAGTAGCAGCTAAAATTCCATATTCAATAACCCTTTAAATAGTTTTATAGTTCAATCTTAATTCGTTAAATTGCTCAAAAATTTAAATATACAATTACAACTGCATAACATTAACATTGATAATTGATATGGCAATTTAAAGGAAAAATAAAAATTGACGAAATTTTTTATTTTTCTTATACATCCTTTAATTGCATTCAATAGAAAAGCATCTCTTTTCTGAAAATCTCTAATGATTTGTCATTGAAGCTACCAAAACTAAAATATAGCAGCTCCAAGCAAAAACTAGGTGCCCAATGGTTGAAAATGGTAGCTGTCAAATTTGACAAATGCCAAATGTGCCAACTTAATCAAAAGCCAACCTTTCCTTCCATCAATCCCTCCTTCACTTTCTCATCATTCCCAACAAAACAAGGCCAAATTAATTTTTTTTCCAAATTGGCCAAAAAATAAAAATTTAAACATAAATTTGTTTAAAACATATATTGTTTATTTTTTTAAAGCATAATTTGATTCACCAATTTTGAACAGAAATTAAGAAATTCAGTCCACAAATCTGAAGCAATTAACAGAAGCAATCAAGCAATTTTTAAAAATTTGAGGCAATTTCAACAAATCTCAAGCAATCATAGCATACATTTTACACAATATGAACAAAATTGAAGGGAATAAATACTTGGATTTCAATTTTTTTTAATATTTCAAACAAAATCAACGTCCAAAGCTACTTCATCTTATTCTTCTTCTCTATTAGAAAATTGATTTGAAGGAATGATTTCAAGGGTTTGGGGTTAGGGTTTGAAACTCAAAGAGAGAGAGACACAATCGAACACAGAAATCAAAGACAAGAGAGATTAGTGTGTGTAACGACCCAAACGTGTACATTGTTAGAAATGGTTTTGGAAATTAGATTTTTCTTCAGCTTTGGTCTATTTTTTAGGTGGGACCCATGCGCCAAATTTGGTGGGTCTAAGTGGTAACACGTTTTATGCCGCGTTGTGATTTATGTGGTATATTTGGTTGCTCAAAACCATTATCGGGTGAATGAGAAATTGAAGCCAAAGAGAGCTCCATGGAAATGGTGTTTTTGGTGAAATTTCCTAAATGTTTGAATGAAGGCTTGTCCCACGTTGATTTAGTAGGAAACTTTGAGTGGGTTTATAAGGCTTGGGGTTGGAACTTATGGTAGGCCCTAAGGGGCACCCAAGTTTTGTAGAGAAATGAGGTTATGAGCAAAGTGGGCTAGACCCATTGGACCCAAAATAAACACACGTGTGCGCCACCGAGCGGGCTGGCTGGGCTTGAGCGCGGGTGTGTGGTTAGGTTGGGCTTGTCCGGTTCAATACCTATCTTTTTGGGCCAAAAGCATTTAAATTTTATTTTCTAAAATTAAATTCTAATTTTTTGAAATTTGAATTTCGGAAATTAATTTCAAAAATTGGCTCCGGTTTTATTTTCCCCAATCGGACAGATTCAAATCTGTTCAATACAGGTTTTATCTGTTCAAAATTTGAATCCAACAGATTTGTATATGTTTATTCAAACCGAACAGGTACCATATATGTTTATTCAAATCTGTATCTGTTTAATTCAAATTAAACAACCACCACTCCATCTATAAATAGGCAGCCCCTCATTTGATGTTTTCACTTCAATTTTTGTCCACAATATTTTGCAATTTCTCTCTACATTTTGCTACATTATTTTCTTGTAAGAAATAGTGTAAACACAAAGTGTGTTCATTGTGCAAACAATTTGTAGTATTGCTATTGGTTGCTGTTGATCATTTTATCCTGGGAGATAGACTTCCACAATCTGAAAGCACCGTGGAGAGAACGAATCTGTCTTAAGGACACAGTGTTAAACATTGGACTTAATTAGAAAATTTGTCCAAGAAATTAATTTGGTAAGTAATTAATTTATTTTCTGTTTTATTATTTTTCTGTTTCAGATTTTCATTTTGTTTTTGTAATAAAATAAAAATCTGTTTTATTTATTTTATTTTCTGATTTGATTTTTGTAATCAAACAAAGTCTCTCATATCCTTTATTTCTTCTATATTCCATTTGTTGTTGAGTACACAAATAGAATTTATTTTTTTAAATACAGTGGAGATTGTCCAACATACATTATTTTTATATATTTATTTGTGTGAGTTTAATTGCTTAATTATATGTTTAAGTGTGAATATTTGTTTGTTTATGGAATACTTGTTAGAATTGCCGACTTAGAGACACACTCAATCCTTGTAAATAATCCATATAGGAAATGAATTCACCAAGCTTTAAGACCATTTGCATGAATTTAGAAAGAATGTGCTAGGATCATCTTAGTTATGGAAGAATTGAGCATGATTATATGCATGCATGCATGAATCACCAATTTGAGTTTGAATTCCATGAAATTTTTCACATGCATGAAACTATATTTGACATTTTTGAAGATCTTCCATAGTTCTAACACTTCTTATCTCATACATGGGAGTTTTAAAAATAAAGGAGTTTAATTCATGTCATGCATGGTTTTAACTTTATAGTTTAAGCTTGAAATTGGAATTTGGAGCGTGATTTTGAGTAATTGGTTTCCAATTGATTATGTTTTCATGTTCTAAAATGATTTACCATGTTTTTGTATTAACCATGCAAAGTTTGAACCATTATATTGCAAGTTTGAACTTCAAACACAATTCTGGAAATTCCAGAATTCAAGCAGTTTGCTCGAGCAATGGAACTGTCGCTCGAGCGCACATTTCAAGCTCCTAGTAGTTTTGCATACAATTGCACAACAGCTCGAGCGACCAAGTGTGCGCTCGAGCGAACCCACTTTTTGCTCAGTATTTGGCTTAAGCCACCATCGAGCGTAAAAATCGAGCATCTAGTACTTTTGCAAGTATTTACAGACGACTCAAGCAACCAAGTGTACGCTTAAGTGAACCCTTTGCATACTGCTAGACCGTTGAAGCGACAAAGTGTGTACTCGAGCGAAAGTCTTGTTTTCAGCAATCTTTGGCTAACTCTTCTAAGTAAATACTTGCATCCTCATATCATTTTAAGTATTCTTAGGCACCAATTGGACACACATGGTCACGGAATAAGCTAGAAACACACACAGAGAATTGAATTAAGATGAAATGATTTATTGAGTTGGTGCTTCAATTGTGTATTTATTATGTGTTTTGTATAGGTGGACGTCCGAGGCATAGAATCGATCTGACCTACTGTGAGTAGTAACTTTATAAAGACATGTTCAGATTATATTATCTTTGAAATTGTTATGTGGTTGATGTTTTTGAAATGCTATTGCTTAATAATGAATGAAGTTTTCTTTTGAATTGTATTCGTGGCATCCATTAAAGAGACCCTTGTTTGGGGAAAACAATACCATGACCATTGATCATTAGGCCATCACCTAGGGAAAACAATACCACAGCCATTGAATTGATTGAAACACAGAGATCTCTGATGTTAGACCTTAATGGTCCATTGGATTGACTCATTGTGTGGTCCATCAATTGACCCATTGTGGTCCATTGGATTGACCCTTGTGGTTCATTGGCTTCGGCATATTATGACATTGTTACTCTATTAGATGTACCACGTATATTGATCCGAATTATCGTTACTACTTTATGAATTGATGTGATTGGTAATCATTTACGAAATTTATTGAAAGGAATTGTTTTGATTATCGAAATGAACTTCATTCATTTAACTCTTTTATTCTGTTATTACTCACTGGGCCCTAACTCATTATTTATATGTGTATATAGGTGAGCAAACTGAGCACCAAGGATAGAGAAAGTGTTGGAGTCTACCTCTGTGTCAGCCGTTTGAAAAGCTCTCCAGTTGGAGTAAGCTTGGACTCGAGTGGAGCCAAGCAAGTTAAAACGCCTATTGTGATACACTTTTCATTTTGTTATTTGGGGGTCATTTTGAATTTAAAACTATGAATGTTTGAATTATGTACTAAATGTTGAAGGTTACTTTGTTATATGGTTATACATATATGAGAATGGTTGCACAGCTATAACATGAGGTTTTTCATGTACGCACAGCTCAATGGTTCATCTTTATGTTTCATATTGCTTCCGCTATGCCCCATAAATTATATTAAGATTGATTTTTGTTTATTGAGGCCGTAGTAATCTCAAGATTACTAGTCAATCATGATGCTAAACCCATAGAGGCGAGTTTGGGTCGTGACAGTGTGTGTGAGTGAGGTAAAGGTTTAGGGTAAGAGAGAGTGAAGTGAGTTGGTAATGAGGGATGAAAATGGAGAGCGAGAGAGAGAGACGATTGGTTTTTGCATAAAAGAAAAGAGGAATGAAGATGGAGAGAGAGAGAGAGAGAGAGAGAGAGAGAGCTAACTGATTTTTGGTCAAATATATGATCAATATGTTTGATTTTGCAGAGACAAAAAAAGAGTTAAAAGTGATTATAAAAAATAAAAAAAGAGAGAGAGAGAGAAAGATTCGGGATGGTCAATCTTAGCCGTTAGATTAGATTATCCAATGGTGGAAAAAAAGATTAGAAGTTGATATTCACAAGGGCTTTTTTATCTATTTTTTTTTTTAATTTTTTAAGTGCCGACACATATTTGTCTCAACGACTAGAAATAATGTAGTTATTTTTAAAATTTTCAAGAAATTGAGAGTTATTTTTAAGTTTTTAATGCAGTTAATAATTTTTTTTTCTTAATTTTTTAGTAGTATGTGAATAGCATGGTGAATTATATTTAGGGAAAATTATTTATAAGTCCCATTAGACAAGCTTATTTAATGTGAAGTCTAATGTAATTTCTTATAGAGTTTCAAGACCTATTTAGATAGGAATGTATTCCACAAGGTCCTATGAGTTGTGAATAAATGGTACTAATATACTATTATACCCTATAATGGCAAAACCATATATAAGAAATTGAATGTTACCATACATTATATCTATATGAATGTGAATTTGAATTTCAAAATACACGAATAAGCAACATTTTCACATTCAATTTAAAAAATTAAAAACCTAGTAAGTTTGCGAAACGTAACATGACACGTACGTAAATACTAAATACAACAACGTCAAAACACAAATTCAAAGAAAAAATACAACCGAACGTAACACGTACAAAACATGACAAAATTACAGATGTGGGTTAACATTACAACCTAAATGTAACGTCATTGGAGACTAATGAAAGTGTGTCAATGTATGGATGTACCATTTTACAATGCCAATGTGTTTTTTTGCATCTGAATGTTACATCTGATATGGTCACATTACGTTACGTTACGTTTATGTAGGTGCCACGTTACGTTTCGCACACTTAATGGGTTTTTAATTTTTTTAATTAAATGCGAAAATGTTGTTGGTTTATGAATAATGGTACATCCATACATTGTCACACTTTCAGTAACCTCCAATGACGTTACATTTAGGTTGTAATGTTAACCCACATCTGCAATGTTGTCATGTTTTGTGCATGTTACGTTCGGTTGTATTTGTCTTTGAATTTATGTTGTGACGTTGTTATATTAAGTGTTTATGTATGTGTCACGTTCCGTTTCTCAAATAGGTTTTTAATTTTTTTAATTCAATGTGAAAATGTTGCTGGTTTATGAAAAATGGTACATCCATACATTGACACACTTTCATTAACCTCCAATGACATTACATTTAGGTTGTAATGTTAATCCACATCTATAATGTTGTCATATTTTGTACATGTTACGTTCGGTTGTATTTTTTATTTGAATTTGTGTTGTGACATTGTTGTATTCAATGTTTACGTACATGTCACGTTATGTTTCGCAAACTTACTAGGTTTTTTATTTTTTAAATTGAATGTGAAAATGTTGCTTGTTCATGTATTTTGAAATTCAAATTCACATTCATATAGATATGATTTATGGTAACATTCAATTTCTTATATATGGTTTTGTCATTATTTATGATATTAACAACTAATATTGAGGGTAAATGTTTATTTTGAAATTCAAATTCACATTCATATAGATATGATCTATGGTGACATTCAATTTCCTGTATATGATTTTGCCATTATTTATGATATTAACAACTAATATTGAAGGTAAATATGTCAACAAACTTCCCACAGGACTTATAGGAATATAAGTTTTTTAGTAAGACCATATGTAGCATAAGTCTCCCTAATAGGACTTATAAATAATTTTCCATTATATTTATGTATATATTTTTCAATTTTTTTGATTTTTAATTTTTTTTTATATTTATATAGTTGGGTAGGATGTAAATATATATTTTTTTAAGTTTTTTTTTTTTTTTTTTTGAAGTTCATAAAAGATAAAAAATAAAAAAATACTCAAAAATCTATATCCAAACATCACTTACAAAATTGAATGAAAAGTTAATTGAGATTTGCCAAAATAACTTTACACCATTGGAACACCATTGCTATAATTTGATAATTTACTACTCTAACAGGCCAAATTATAATTTTGACGATGCTATTTTGACAATAATCATTAGAGATGCTGTTATGGATTTATGCTAGCACAATTTAGGGGTGGTTTGAGATGTTTTAAATAAGTGCACTTTTTTATTTTTTAGTAAAAAAATAGAGAAAAAAAATGTGTGTTTGGGATAACTTTTTGACTTTTTACGAAAAATGTGTAATAAAATATTATAGGAACTACAAAAATTACTCTTTTACCCTTCCGTCCTGACACAACAGCAGGAATAGTGGTTTCAGTGCATGTTGTTTACTGGCTCATGGGTTTTCATGGCTCCCATTGTGCCACGTAATTGCACAAAGGGAAATGCAGTGGAACACTGACCTGCAGTGTTGGGTTTTTTTTTTTTTTTTTTTTTTTTTCTTTTTTTCTTACCCCACTTTGGATAGGTAGCCGTTGTTGTTGAATTGAAGATAGCACAATTGTGGTAGCAAATTCGTGCAATTATTGATAAGAATATTTATATATAAAAAAAAAAACCAAAAACCAATAAACTTGTAAAACAAAAGAAAAACAACTTGCTTATTAAAAGCACGGGCAAAAATGTCTTTTTGTCCTCTGAAGAGTCAGACAAAATTTTCCTGTCCAAACCATGTAAAAGTAAAAACTTTTTGACTTTTCATCTTATTTAGAATATGCCAAATCAGTTAGTTTATGCTTATATTCTTAACTTGTTTCCATATTTTGGTAGATAATAATAATAATTATTATTATTTTGCCATAATTGTCACTCATGTCCAATCATTTTCGTCTGATTAAGGCTTCATTTGAGAAGTGAGTTCGTTTTTTAACTTTTTGACTTTTATGTGAGAAAATAATATAATGATTATGATTTTAATGTGACATTTTATCTTATTGACTTTTTAGTCTATTTTAGCCATGTTTGGTAGAGTTTTTTTAAAGTTAAAAGTTGATAATCATAAAGTAGAAACTAAAAATATCCTTACCTTAGTTTCTAGATAATCAGTTTTTTTTTTTTTTTTTTTAAAGTTTATTTAAGCTATTTCTGCCTAATAAGTTATAAGTAGAAGTTGCACCAAACAGTCTGGCACATATTCCCAAATCAAAACAAACTATAATCACCCTTTGAAAACTGTAACAAACAGTTGCTTTATCTTTTTGCGATTATTTTAACCTTCTAACCCCTCCAACTAACATGGCAAATGAAATCTATCTTTAAGGCTATTTAGCTTAGTGATGATTTGTAACAACTCAGATTTTTAATTATTCTGTAGAATTTATACTAATATTATTTAATCTCAATTCGGAAAATATATAATTTATTATATATTATTATGTGTAATTTTGTAAAATAATATAATTATTATGAATCTAGGGGTCAAAATATAAATAATAATAATAATAATAGATGTGGTAGTAAAATAAATAATTAATTTTCTGTTGATATACGATAAAGTGTAATTTAATTAAGAATTAATTTATTTATATAATTATATTAAAATATTGGGTCAAAAGGTAATTATCTTAAATATCTATTAAGAATAAGAACGAATCTAAATAATTATTAATCGAATCTCGATTTGAACCACGTATGCGCCTTATTCCCAACTTTGCACTCGTTTTGTTTACGATAAAAATAAATAAAAATAAGAACACAATGACAGAATTATATGCAAGAATTGAAAATTTTGAGATGAACTTTTCATTGATGGGAAATAGTTTCAAAATTAGTATCGTTAAAATTTGAACACACTTTTTAAAAAAACGAAATAAAATTTTTTTTTTGAATACTGAACTGAAAATTATATGTATTTAATTATATTATAATTTTGGTGAGTGTTTAAGCCCGACATCCTTCTTTTCTTGCCCTTCTTTTACTATAACAAATATAAATTATATCTAATATCCTTCACAAATTAGACACACTAAAAAAAAATTATTATACATATATAATCATATAAAATTATAATATAATTAAATCGACGAACAAAATATAATAATTCGATATTAATTACCTGCTATCCTACTTCTTAAATGTGCGTATATCCTATACTCCAATGATGATTTTTTTTTATTATTATAAACCATTGCTCTGATACCATTTGTCACGACCCGCTCCCCGTACCCAAGGGTTAAGCATCGTGATGGCCAGTAACTGAAGTTACTTCCGGCCAATTCTTAAACAAATAAATAAACACAAGCGGAAGTAATATTTAAATGAGGGTGTAGACGTCCCCCGAACGCATCCCGGGGAAGGGAGTGCGAGTCCCCCCCGTTCTGGTTCGATATTGGGTCACTACAGTTCGAAGGACTCAAATGTCACGGTTCTAAATCTCGAACCAAAGAGTCCAAATCCGGCAAATCGTTTTGAAAACAGATTTTTTGAAAGAAGTGCCAAACATGGACTGCTTTGCCAGATACAGAGTCGCCACCTAAATATTTTATAATGGGAAATTTAGGAAACCCTGACTCGGTGCCAAAGGCCACGTGTCCGTCATCACCAAAGTTGCCTCGGCTCGGGAACTTGGGTACGATTGGGGAAGGTCACTTCGTGAGCACCCCCGCTCGCCCGGTCAAAGACCGGCCTCTACTAACCATGATATCTGTTTTTGAAAACATTGTGTGTTCTTATTCCGGTTATTAACCTAGGTTACTATGTGATGCGCACAGCATACAAGT
The DNA here is from genome assembly GCA_036172215.1 of Camellia granthamiana. NCBI lineage: Eukaryota > Viridiplantae > Streptophyta > Magnoliopsida > Ericales > Theaceae > Camellia > Camellia granthamiana. The sequence goes on from CM069915.1 coordinate 15,655,279, forward strand.
ATAGACTGAGTCGCCTGAATTGGAACAAAACATTTCATGTTTGTTTGTTTGAAAATGGTTTGATGGTGCTACCCGCAGGTAGGCTAAGACGTGGATTTGCCACCCTCGGGTGGGCTTAGAAAACATGATTTTGCCACTATCTAGTGGGCTTAAAACAAACAATCGATGCATTGTCCCAATTCAAATAACCCAACCTTCACCCACAGGCATTCAGGCAGTTATATCACATAAGCACATAGCCTCATGGTAAGCATGCTATTTATGGCAGTCACTCACACGCATGCAAGGGTGCTAAAGCATAAAAACTCACCGAGTACTCCAAGCCAAAATAGAAGCTCATTAGAAATCATGCATGATTCTAGATATGCAGAAATGCCTAATGCAACACATGCAAAGATGCAACTATAGCAGGCTCGGCTATTCTAAACATGGCATATGGAATGCTACAACTAACACGTATTTAATTAGGAATTGAAATACGAATGCAGTTTGTATGATGCGCCGAGCCCGGTGCATGCAAGACAGATGAATGATGCAAACATGCTGTCATACTGTATGCTAATTGAAATATGTCCTATATCTAACCATCATAAGCAGATAAATAAAAGGGAAGAAAGACGTGGGGTTGGAAGACATACATCACACTCACCCACACTTATTACAATTATGCCCTCGCGCAGAGGGTCCAAAAGAATATACAGTCCCAAATAAAAGAATATTACAGTCCAAATATTACAGTCCGAATAATGTACAAATTTCTAATTAATTAACAAATTAACTAAGAAAACTGTAAACTGGCATGCAAGCCAGGGACTGCCTTGCTTCTGATGAACGATGTATGTTTGGGCTGCCTTGCGCGGAAATCCACTGGAATGCCCCAACTAGCCTCTGTTTCGCAATGTTTCTCGAAAAGCGCGCCAGACTCTGAAAAGTTGCTGATTCTTGATTTTGCCGCAACAGAGAGCAGGAAAGGGGCATAGCAATGTATTTCACAAATATATGCATGCCTCGATCCTCGTGCCACCAATCACGCATATTGATGCATGATGGCCGAGGCGCCGAATTGCATAACTCAATATAGGATGAATGCATATGAATGCTACAATAAAACCTAACTCCATCATGGATAATCCGGAGTGTCGGTGACTTGGGAATTGAGACACGTTCCGTTACTCGGAGTACGAAACGCGCCTCGTTTCCCGTGCCCGGGCTAACTCCTATCCTGAACACGATGCAATATGCATGATATGTATGAAATGTAACTAGGATACAATCCTAACATACACAATGCTACGAAAATGAGATGTCTCGGAATGCGTGCCCACGGGTGCGCAAACCGAGAAAATGATCCTAAGGCATAAAATGGCAATACGCGATGCAAATTGGACTTACACTAACACGAGTGGACCTCAGCCACGCTCACATAAGAGGCCGTCGGATGAAAATGAAGTGCCTCGAAATGCGTGCACACGGGCACGCAAACTGAGAAATGGCCCGAAGGCATGGAATGACATACGAAATGAAATGAGGGCTTACACCAACATGAGAGGGCCTCGGCCGCACTCACATAGGATGCCGTCGGATAAAAAAGAGATGCCTCGAAATGCGTGCCCGTGGGCACGCAAACCGAGAAATGGCCCGAAGGCATGGAATGACATGCAAAATGAGACATGGCATATGGAATATGGAACATGCAAATTTCAGCAGCCAAAATGATGCAAAACAGCCCCCGAATCATAGCAAAATTATACCCGATGCCCGAAATAAGTCCCGAAATGCAATGGAATGGCCTACAGCTATGTCAAACATGCACAATATGGACATGAAGTGTAAATACAGATGCTAGGCAGTCCCTAAACTAGCATTTTTCCAGTACAAAGCATGGCCAAACAACAATCACAAGTATGGCAAAAATAGCATGCAAAAATGGGGAAAAAAAAAGGGGAACAATGAAGCAGATGGTATACGCAATGCTCAAACTGAAAAATACAGTTCTACAACACTGAAGAAGGACCAAAAATATGAACATTTACAGCTTATGACAACCCCCAAAACAGTATGTAGATATGCTCAACATAGCATGCAAAATATGAGCCAAAAGAGGGCTATAAAGAGAGGTATACCAAGAATTCACCAAACAGCCTAAGACCCTTGACAAAATATGTCAAGAAGATCAAAATATGACTCTTTACAGACCTGATGATGGCCGAAAATAGAATCTAGATAGGCTTAACAAAACATGCAAAAATGGGGGTCAAAGAGGGGTATAATGACAAGTATAACATGGAGACCCCCAAAAAAGTTGATCCCTTCTACAATGTTGTAGAGGGATCCAAAATAAGCCTACTCATAGTTCATGACATGCTCCAAAACAGATCGCATGTAGGCCAAACAAATCATGCAAATTTACGGTAAATATGAGAGATTATGAAGCAAGTGCATGATAGAGAGGCCAAACAGGGTTGAGCCCTTCTTCAATGTTGAAGAGGGGCTCAAAATAGATCCACTCACAGTTTACATTATGCTCGAAAACAGATCACACATAGGCCAAATATTCAATGCAAAATAATGGCATACAAGAGGATATTGAGACAAGTGTAAGATGGAGGGCTCAAACAGGGTTGAGTCCTTAAACAAACATTAAGAATGGCTCAAAAAAGGCCTAGTTTCAGTTAGGGTCGGAGCCCAATATATTAAGCAAATAGGGCTAAGAAATGAGGCAAAAAAGTGTTACAAAAGAGGGAGATTGAGACTTACCCTTGAAGACCTCTTCTTTTCTACCTCTTGGCTTGAGGAATGTTGCTTCTAAGCCTTTGAAAAGCCTATCCTTGCTGCTGTGGTGGAGTAGTGGTAGTGGTGCTTGGAGATGGTGAAGAAGTGGCACCAAAACTTGAGAATTTGAGAGAGAAGGAGAGAGATATGTATCTAAGCTCTTAAGAGAGTTTTTTCCAACCCTAGTCTAAGAGTTGGGAGGCTCCTTATATGGACCAAAAAAAGGGTGTAAAGGTGGAGGGAAATGCACCCAAGCTTTCCCTCCCAAAATATCCCCCGGATCCAGATCTTTTCTGGGGGAAACAGCTATACAGCTGTAAAGTGTGGACTGAGAGGGTCATGGCCGGCCTCTCACTTTTCTTGGAGGTGGCCGGCCGGCCACCCCCCATGGCCGGTCGGCTAGGGTTCAAAAGGTTCAATGAAAATTTCTGGACGGCCACCAAAGGTTGGTGTCCTCCCATGTGTGTACAACAAGGCCCTGTGGTTGGAATTTGGCAACTCTGAAACAGGAGAGAGAATAGGCCACTTAAAAGAGGGGTTCAAAAGGGTCAATGAGGATTACTGGCCGGCCATGTGTTTTTAGGGTCCTCCCATGTGTGTACAACACAAATATATGGTTTTGGCTCGAAGAAAATGGCCCTAGGGTGTTCAACATTAGCCCGGAAGTGAGAAAAACGGGCGCTGGGGGGGCGCCGGAGGAGCATAACTGGTTGCTGAGATAATTGCTAGCCTCCCACCCTCCAGTGACCTTCCTGGTGATAAAACAGAGGTACCTTCCAAAAATGAACAAAAACCGATGCAAAACGAATGCTCGGGGGCCAAAACACGCAGTTCGGGATCCCGAAAACCGGCTGTTAAGCACCGAAAGTGGTGTTTGGCCACGAAGTGGGTATCTAAGACCCCAGTGTCCCTTGAAAGGGAGTAAATAAGATGTATGCCAAAAACCGGAGGAATCGGAGATGGTTAGACAGTCCCGAACCGAAGCACACGGCCTGACGGTTCCGAAAACCGGGAACCGGGCTCCGAAATGGGCAAAATGGCCTACGGGCATGAAAAGTAGCCCACGGCCACTGAGAGATAGTCTACTGGACCTCTCCCTCCCCTAAGGAAAGAAAACAGAGAAAACCGAGTCTGGTTCGCAAACCGAGGCAAGGCACAGAAGAGAGTTCGGGAGTCCGGAGGCAGGGCGCACGGCCGCGACTCTGAGACTTCTGAACGAGCACAGTATGCAACATCACCGAGCGCTCAATCGGTGACGTCTGAGTCTTAAGGTCGGTCAAAAATGGGGTGTCTACAGTTGCCCGTCTTTGACAGAACTCGGAAGTCAAGAAGTGACGGGAGTGAATGTCAAAGCCTAAAGACGACCCATTTTTGACAAGGCCGAAGACTTAGACAATCAAACAAGATAAGCAGAGATATGTGCCCGCAGGCGTGCCCGCAGGCAGGGGCAAAATGCAAAATGATATGCAGGAAGCCAAATGCAACTCGATGTTCGTGCAAATGCAGCAAGCTGTAATGAAGCAAGTATTCGCAAATAAATGCAACAGTTTTAAGCAAGAATGCAAAGCAACAACTTCATTTCATGCAGTTAAGAATGCGGAGAATCATTCAATTCTCGTCGCGTCTCACACGGAGAAGATACGATACCTGCGCGATTCGTCTGGTCGCACCAGCCCCAAATGAACCGTACATACAATATCGTGCCTGCAAAAGAGAGAAATTCAACAAGAACAATATGCTAACAACATATATTCAATGTGATTCCTGTGGTTCCGAAAGTTTGACACACGCAGTGTCGGTGAGTGAATGCATCGCAATGCGAGAAAGGAACACGCGTGACAACGCACGCTCAAACACAGAGGTATGGTACACCAAGAACTCATGCATAACAATGCAAAATGTTCATAAGAATGCAAGTTATATGCAAAACAATGTAAATGAGCACGAATCAGGGTGCCCGTTTGTTGCGAAACAACGTGTAAGAAAACGCGCATTTCGGTGAAGGCAACTTGATCGCGGCCTCTGATTCACCTCCCGGAGAGGTTACAACATGTTCAAAAAGGATACACCTTGATTTTGATAAGTAATAATGAGACACATGTCAGAAACTGCAGCTGAAGTTCCGGCGGAGCAGTTTCGCGCCAGAAAGTGCACTTTTCTTGAACTTTTTCAGGTCCCGGGAACTCCGATCTTCCTCAAATTTGCAGGGACCTAGGGGAGGAAGTGGGGAACACCACCGGCCAGGTGGTTCCCCAAGGGGAGGCCACCGGCTAGGGGGGAAAAAGCAAATGGCCGGCCAGCCAGAAAAGGTGCCGGCCGGCCACCTGTCCAAAAGCAGGGGGCAATTTTGTCATTTTTCTCATTTCTATATATATCCTCATCCAATGCCTCCGAAATCACTTCCACAGCTGCAAAAACTCCTTCCCTTGCTCCCCAAACATTTTTTCCTTTAGATCTACACTTTATACGCGCTTTTCGGCCTTCCACGCAAGTTGTTTTCGCGAAATCTTTCAGTTTTAAGCACTTTGAACCGATTAAATTTTGATTTTCGGGGCTTCTTTTCTCATTTTCACCACTTGAGGTAAGTTTGTCTCAATATTTGGAAGATTTTCTCGGAGTTGACTTTTGTTGACTTTTCCATTTCCCGGGAGTTGACTTTGTTGACTTTTTCCAATTTTGGCTCATTTTGCTCATTTTTGCTCCTTTTGCAGATTTTCTGAAATGGCGGGTGATTTTCCTCACGGTGGAGGTCTCCGGATGCCGGGGATGATTTTGATGTTATGACGTTGCCCCCGAGGGTCCGGCCTTTTATCCCCGGGAGGTATGCCCCATCGGTGCACATTCTTCCGCGGGCTATTTTTCGTCATTTCACCGACTTCAATGATCGGGTACCCGGGGATCTACTTTCTGCGGGAGCCGGAGCATCATCTCTCTTACGAGGTACGAGAGGTATTTTACTTTATTTTCTGTATTTTTCGTGCAATTTTGTAGCTTTGTCATGTTTGAACACACAGTTTAGCTTATGACATAGTATTTTGCTTGCATTCTGAACATATGACTTGAACACTTGAACTTCTGAACACCAGGCTCATTGATTGATTGTGAACGCACGGCACACATTAGTTAAGAATTGAACACACGGCTCAAACACTGGTTTGTCGAACACACAGCCCGAATTTGAAGGTGGACACACGGCACACACTGACTAAGAGTAGAACACGCAATCCCAAACTCTGATTTTCTGAACACGCAGTCCAAGTTGATGGTGAACACACAGCCCACACTGATTGAGAGTAGAACCTGCAGCCCTAACTCTGATTTTCTGAACACACAGCTTAAATTAGAGGTGAACGCACAGCCCACTGACTTTGAAGTTTGAACACGCAGCCCAAATACCAATTTACTGAACACGCAGCCCAGATTGAAGTGAACACGCAGCCCACTGACTTTGAAATTTGAACATGCAGCCCAAATACCAATTTACTGAACACGCAGCCCAGATTGAAGTGAACACGCAGCCCACTGATTTTGAAATTTGAACACGCAGCCCAAATACCAATTTACTGAACACACAGCCTAGATTAGAGGTGAACACGCAGCCCACTGATTTTGAAATTTGAACACGCAGCCCAAATACCAATTTACTGAACACGTAGCCCAGATCAGAGGTGAACAAGCAGCCCACTGATTTTGAAATTTGAACACGCAGCCCAAATACCAATTTACTGAACATGCAGCCCAGATTAGAGGTGAACACGCAGCCCACTGATTTTGAAATTTGAACACGCAGTCCAAATACCAATTTACTGAACACGCAGCCCAGATTAGAGGTGAACACGCAGCCACTGATTTTGAAATTTGAACACGCAGCCCAAATACCAATTTACTGAACACGCAGCCCCAGATTAGAGGTGAACACGCAGCCCACATAAATAGAGAGTAGAACACGCAGCCCAGATTGAAGTGAACACGCAGCCCACATAAATAGAGAGTAGAACACGCAGCCCTAACTCAGATTTTCTGAACACGCAGCCAGTTTGAAGGTGAACACGCAGCCCACATAAATAGAGAGTAGAACACGCAGCCCTAACTCAGATTTTCTGAACACGCAGCCCAGTTTGAAGTGAACACGCAGCCCACATAGATAGAGAGTAGAACATACAGCCCTAACTCAGATTTTCTGAACACGCAGCCCAGTTTGAAGTGAACACGTAGCCCATATGAACACAACTCATTCATTTCATTTGCACACAGCTCATTCATTTGATTTGCACACAGCTCATTCATTTGATTTGCACATAGCTCATTCATTTGATTTGCACACAGCTCATTCATTTGATTTGCTGAAACATGTATTCATTCTGAATGCAGGTTGGCTCTCGCACGGTACGGGGGTAGGCTCCACTGCAGCCAGGGATTGGTATGTTGAGCTTCCGGAGGCTGTCCGGGACTTAGTTGATCTAGCAGGGTTTGGGGCCTTCTGCGTTGGATTATCACGTTGTCCTGCCAGTAGGACTCTGTGGGAGCTTTGGTGGAGAGGTGGTGGGACACCACCAATTCCTTCCATTTTTCTGCCACCGGGGATCTGACTATGACCCCGCTAGATTTTGCTATTCTCACTGGCCTAGACATAGGAGGTTGGCCCGTTCCTTACGACGAGGATATGGGCGAGTGGGAGGCCGCTTGGATATATTTGCTGGGGGCTCGCCCACCTGTTGATAGAGCTTCGGGGAGAGTCCGGTACACCTGGTTCTCTTCCCATTTTCGGAGGCCGGAGATGGAGCCTGAGTCTCCTGCGGAGGCTGAGCAGTACGCCCATGGTTTCCTCATGTTCCTCTTTGGCACCACTCTGTTTGCAGATAGGGGGAACACTGTCGGGTTGTATCTTTTGAGTGCCCTGGTGGACCTATCACAGGCCAGTCGGTACGACTGGGCGACGCCGGCCTGGCTACCCTTTACTGTTATATGAGCGCGACCTCTCGCGGACAGGGAGACTTACTTGGTGGCTACTGGCGAGCCTGGGAGGTACGTTCTGTCCCCTTGATTTACATTTCTGCTCCTCATTACTTGCTCATTGCACACACGGCGCACTTTACATCCTGTATTTTGCACTCAGCATTTTGTATTCACATTCTGCACTGTTTTCCACAGCTATGGGTCTATGTATATTTTCTGACATTAGCCCCGGAAATGGTGGTGGCAGGGCCCCTCATGACCCCCGTATTCATTAGTATTTGAGGGTGAGCACCGGCCGAGACCCCGAGAGACTCTCCTCTATCTGCGACAGTACTTTGACACCGTGCGAACAACAGAGGTATTTCAGAACTCTCAGTCTTCTGCCGTTTTCATCTTTGATCTGCCTTGTATATTCCCGATTTCTGATTGATCCATGCACTGGTTGTCCGCAGATCACGTGGCAGCCCTGGGCAATCTTGGGCGATGGTCTTCGATTTCAGTATGTTGGAGGATTAGGCACCTCCCAGTACAGGATCCTGCTCGAGGACCGGTTGGCAGAGCATGGTTCCTGGGGGAACGCTTTCTGCGTCAGGTGTGGCGGATACCTTTCTCAGGATCCTCCTGCAGCACCTCCAGCCACTATGCGGACTGCTGATAGACTCTCTACCCAGGACGTCATTAGCGTTATGCAGGGCACCGATGCTTTGCTGCATCTTACAGAGGGAGACTTACGCCACTTATCGTCACACATATCTGATGCCTCCCTTGACAGGAGTGCGCGCTCCGCACGGAGGTCTGCCGATGTACCCTCTTCGAGTCGGGCTCGTGCTACAGATATCCCCTCCTCCAGCAGGGCTGGTATGTCTCGAGGTGGGGGCGGATCCATTCCCCCGATCCCTCCGACTCTTCATCATCCTGGGTGGCCGGACATGCCGACCAAGTTGATGGGGTGGCAGTATGGGACTACTTCTCCGATTCCGATCCCTATAGAGCCTCCGATGCCTGGTCACAGATATGTCAGAAACCCTGATTCACCACCGGTATGTTTTACAGCTTTGATTTATCAGTCGGACATTTGGACATCCATTCCTTTACTGATAGTTTTTGCATTTGTGTCTGTAGCCTCCAGTTGAGTACATGGATGAGATGCTTGGGATGCTGGCCTCACTTGAGGGGATGGTCCTGCGTAGAGAGGCGCAGTTGTCCATCATGGGCTTTCAGGTACCCCTTTTAGTTTTCTGGTATTTACCATACTCCTGGTGATATGCTGATCTTGAACATTTCACTACATTGATAAGCTGTTTGTGTAGAGCACATCTGACACACACCCTACTCACATACTGTACTTTCATCTGGTTTTCATATTTGAACTGATGTATTGAACTGTTCATTTTCAGATGCCTCCGGTATATGCTCCGTCACAGGCTAGACCTCCTGGGCCTTCTTAGGGAGGTAGACCGTCTGGATCTTTTCGAGGTGCTGGACCATCTGGGCCGTCCCGAGGAGCTGGGCCATCTAGGCCTTCTCGAGGGGGTCGAGGAGCAGGGTCGTCTCACAGACGTAGGGCCCATGTTATTGAGGAGGAGCCTGATGAGGATGAGGAGGAGAAGGTCGCAGACCGTGAGTTAGAGACATCTGCTGGGGAGGATGGCTCCGGTCTTGGCTCCGAGAGTGGAGACGAGGCTGAGGGGGATCCTGAGGATGACAGTTCTGACCCGGATGGCGATGATGGTGCAGAGGTTGTCCCGCAGAAGAGGATGAGGGGGCCCCCCTCATTCCCGCTCCCGAGGGCATTGATGTTGTTTCCTGCTTTATTTTACTTTTTGCTAGTAGTTTGTAGCACTTTGCAGATTATCAGGCAGTTTTATTTCCTATAAAACTTGTACCTCTATTTGTTGTAAAACATGATGGAATGAAACAGCTTTTGAAAAGGATGTTTGTATTGAAAGTCTTAGCATCGCATCGCGTCATTTTGCACAAAAATCAAATCGAATGAAATGTGCGCACTGTGTATTCACCGAGTCAGGTAATGAGTCGACACAACAAAACAAATAACTCGACTCGTTGAGAAAGGACAAGATCTTAACAAGTTTACAACTCAATAAGCAAAATACAACAATGTTAACGACTCGATAAACAAGACTTAACAAAATTGCGTAAACAAAAGAATAACAAACTCAAAACACCAAATGTGACAGCTCGACAAAACTTACAACTTGATAAACAAAACGACAACTCGATAAGCAAAACAACAAACTCGATGGGCAAAACAAAACGTAACAATTCAGATGATCTGGGTGACGGAACGCATCCGAGACTGAGAGAAACGGAGGCTTTGACATTCCCGATGCATCGAGATGCCTCAAATTTCCTTCCGGAGGGTAAATAGGACCAATGAGCATGGTGGGCCCCACTTTGCTTTTGGAGGACCATAGGTGGCCGGCCTGCTAGAATAGGTGGCCGTCCGGCCACTTTTTCTCTGCAGCCTTCAGAATTTTGACACTTGTCCCCTGAATAGTGTTTTCTCCTCTATAAAAGCCCCAACTTCGAGATTCATTCATTTCATCACTGCTTTGCACAAAAAAAATGGAGGCATTTCTCTCAGAAAATCTTACATCTTGGATCTCTTCTCTAGATGGCTCGGAAAAGTTGAACTTCCGAGGTTTCGGCTTAAATGCACTATTCCCGCTGAGGCCGCACTCCACTGCACCTTCCTTTCCTCCATGCCGCGGCGAAGTTTTGGAACCCGGTGACACACGTTTTCAGCTTCGGCGGTCAAGAGGTATGTCCCACTTTTGAAGATTTTCAAGTCTTGCTGGAATCCGAGCGCGGCGAGGAACTTTTGCCCCAACTCAACTTTGGCTATGCTCAATACTTAGGGCGGATGTGCGGGCTCTCCGCGCATGACGCTCGATCCCTGATTTGTAACGGAATGTTGGATATCCCAAGTTTGGTCTACCGATTTTCCGATGCTGGCGACCGCAGCGACCATCAGTGGCAAGGCTTCCGACAACATGCTCTCTGTTTGTGCATGTTATCTCATTTTCTGTTTGCCTCAAGCTTTGGAGGATCCAGCGTCCGTCTGATTGAAGTTGCTCAAGGCTTGAAAGAGGGAAAGAGTTGCATCGCCATGACATTGGCCGAGACACTGATGGGCCTGGATGCCTTCTACCGTCGAGAGACAGCCAGATTTGCAGGGAGTCCACTACTACTACAGGTAATGTTTCCCACCCGATCTCACATATGTATTTGCTCACATCACTCGGCCCTCAGGCTCAGTTTTTCTCACAAGACCCTTATCTTACTTTTCTCTCATCGCACATCTCTCTATTCTTTATTCTCTCATTTTTCATCCCTCCCCAGATATGGTTGATGGACAAACTGCAAGTTGTGGACTCTTGCCCTGCTTACTCAGCCCGCGGCTACTTCTTTCGACCACGCTTAGTCGACGCCCCTGATGAGGGATGGTGGTTTGAATGGATGTGTAATGTGTCAACAGATCGCATTGCTTGGCGTTGCCCTTGGCTTAATCTCCCGGCGATGAGCTTCAGCATGTCCCGACAGGTCGGGGTTCGGCTGATCGGCTTGACTCACTGTGTATTCTATTTCCCATTCCGTATTCTGCGCCAGTTTGGCCGTGATCAGACTTGCCCACCAGAGGGGATAGAGTATCCGGCTACATTCTTGGTTCGAGGCGCACAGCTGGCTCGGCAGGCCGCAGCGTGGAGAATTAGAGAGCTCCTGGCCCCCGCCCCTACTTTTAGTTATGCTTTGTCTGACGAGTGCTGGGATTGGCTGAATGAGGAGGCACAGACTGGGCCTAGGTCGGCATTGGAAGCTTCAACCAGCTCTGGGAGGGGGCGCAGGGACACCTGACTTGACTATGCCCCAGATTTATTGCTTTATTAGTACTTTCAAGTTTTCGTTATGAATGTAATAAAAAGCAACTTCAATTGTATGTAAGAGCGAGAGAACTCTGTTTTGAAATCAATGAAATTGAAGGTTGTGGTACTGAAAATTTTCCGCTTTTGGTCCAAAAATGGTCTTAGTTGTGAAAAGATTAATTTGAACAAAGTCAACTTTTATTAAAACTTTTCAAAACTATTTTCGATAAGGATCAGAACTGGACACGCCTGAGATCTGTCACTGAGATGCACAACCCCGGATCCTAGCAACTG